>PVKN010009026.1:0-24278 GCA_004027915.1 Capromys pilorides
CACACCCCAGGATGGGCCCTTGATCCCACTCTAGGGAGGAGCCAATCATATCCTAGGCAGGCCCAGGTCATGCTCCAGGGAGGAACCAATTGTAACACATAATCCTAGTGGATCATGACTCATGTCTCAAATTCTAGTAGTCCCCGCCCCATGATTGCATGAGGCTTTGGGGGGACAACTAGACATAAACCATAACACCATAAAAATAATTATTAATTACTTGCTTTTTTAAAAGGAGAAGAAAATGTGAATCACTACTGCCTTTCTTCCAGGCGCTTGGCCCAGCTGGCTGTGGCACCTGAAGCTGTCCAGGGGACCGTGTCACGCGCATGCGCACTTGAGCTTGAGATGTGCTGAGATCAGCAATGGCTCCTGAGTGCCTTGGGCGATTAGTGCATCTGCCCTGCCCCCCCGCCGGGTGGGGGGGAGCTTGTGACATGGCTCCCTTTAAACAGAAGGGATAGAAATGCATTAACCCACCTAAATGATAGAGGTGCGCTATCTGTACCAACAGTGGAGATAAGGTGATAATCAAATTAACTCCAATATCTCTTGTGGAGTTAAAAAAGTCTTACAAAATATTTTGGTTGGCATGTTTTGTTAATTCCATGTCCTACATCTTTCCTCCTACTGGGAATTGTCATGCCAGAAGGTAGTATGTGGAGGCCAAGTGTCAGGGGGGGTGGGTAAAAACTTGCCAACAGCCAAGCATGGTGGAGCACCCCTGTCATCTCTCACTAGGGAGGCCGAGACAGGAGGATTGCCATGAGCTCAAGGCCAGTGTGAAAGGCAGCAAGACCTGTCTCAAAAAATTACCAACAGTCAAAGAATATAGGAAAGACCAGAGTTTATTCAGATTAGAATACAGTGTCAAGAGGACAGGGGACACATTTCCAAGAGAGGTGTCACAGAGGGTGACAGAGTAGGGTTTTATAAGGGATTGAAGCTGGGAAGATAGCTCAGTGGCACAGCACCTGCCTGGCAAGCATCAAGTCCTAACTTCAGTTCCTGGTACAAGAAAACCCAGGGATTGAAGACAGGGGAGTAAATCTGAGTTAGCAAAAGTAAGTATCTCAGAGCCATTGTCTGGTGGGTGTGGTGGTCACTGCTGTGATCCCAGCACTTGGGAAGCTGAGGCAGGAAGGTTACTGTGAACTCAAGGCCAGCCTGACCTACATAGTAAGACCCTGGCTCAAGAAAACCCAAAACAATCCATTCCCCATTATATCTAAAGTTGTGCCTCAAATTGCAAATTGCCCAAGTCCTTTCCTTTGGCCTCTCAGGGAGAAAGGTTTGTTTTTATCACCTGCTGTTTTGGGTCAGGGTTAGCGGCTTAGTGGAAGATTGCTGTAAAAAGGTATTTTTACTGCTGCCGGGTTTTAACACTTTTGTTGCCCATGGATACATAGGAATCACCTCCAGGAATGCAGCACGTGTCATCATCATGGGTTCAGAACACCCTGGTGCATGCATGCGCACATCCCTAAGCAGCTGGCAGCTCCATCCCGAGCTCCCCCGCTGCACAGAAGTGGTTCCAGATGGTCCGGGTTCTGCAGCTTTACTTCATGCTCACTCAGGCTTGAGACTGTTGAACAATAATGTATTTCCCTCCTTCTTCCCTGAGGTGCATGCAGCCTTCTACTGTATATGCTTCCCATTATCTCTCCATTTTATTTATATCCATTTTTCTGTTGAGGGACATTTGAGTTGCTTCCACTTTATTTTCTTTTCAAGAATTTGAGGCTTTGTTTTGGGCCTCTTCAAATGTACTGCTTGGAAATTCGTGTGCACCTGTCCATCTCCTGTTGCACATATGCAAGATCTCTGCCTGGGGACCAGGGAGATAGCTCAGTGGTCTAAGTGCATGTCCAGCAAGCGTAAGGATCCAGGTTTGATCCCTGGTACCACATGCCATGCTGGGCCTGTGTGCCAGCCACTGAAACCAGGCATAGTGGTGCACACCTGTGATCCCAGCACTGGGGAGGCTGAGACAGAAGGAGCACTATGAGTCTGAGGTATGTAGCAAGACCCTGTACCAAATTAATTAAATTAATTCTTAAAAATCTCTCTGCCTGAGCATGCACCTGGAACGCGTCTGCAGGGCCAGGGAGGTGTGCACCTCCAGCTTCCTGGGACAAGGCTGTGTGACTCTCCGAATTGGCTGTACCCATCTCTGTGCCGAACAGCAGTGTTAAAGGCTTTCCACAGTCTGTCCTCACTGGGCGCCGTCGTACTGCCCACTTTCTGCCAGGCTCTTGAGGATGAGCAGAGCACTTCGTTGCGATTTAACTCGCATTTCTTGATCATTAAAATTAATACTTTTTATTTTCTTTTGATGCACTTGGATTGCTTTCTGTGACATGGCTGTTTGTACATTTTGCCCATTTTATATGCATATTTCCCATGGTTAAAATCATACTGGACATGCTTTTCTTCTGTGTATACCATTTCAGACTTGCTGCTTTACCCCCACCCCTTCGTGGTACTAGGAATTGAACCCAGGTCCTCTGTGCTGAACTGCAGTCCCAGCCTTTTTAGTTTTTACTTTGAAATTTGAGTTTCCTGGGCTTGAATTTGTGGTCCTCCTGCCTCAGCTTCCCAGAGTGCTGGGATTACAGGCATGTGCCAGCACATCCTGCTCCCACCCCACCCCTTTTTTGAGCAGCATACCTCCTAGCTGTAGATATTCTTCTACTACCTGTCTTTTTATAACAATTTTTGAGGATATAGTTCAGATAACCAAAAAAGCACCCTTTTAAGTGTGCAATTTAGTGACTTACAGTTTATTCAAAGTTATGAGACTATCATGATTTCAGAAGATTTTCACCCCAAAAAGAAACTATGGACCCTGTAATAGTCACTCCCCACTCTCTCCCTATCCCCAGGCCACGTCTACCTTTTATTCCTGTGGGTTTGCCTTTTCTAAGCATTTCTAAATGGAAACATATACTATGTGGCTGTTGGTTACTGGATTTTTAATTTACAGTGTGTTTTCGAGACTCAGCCACATCATAACATGTACCACAGCGTCACTAGTTTTTATTAACCATTTGAGTCCCAAGCAGTGCGATTGCGCTGATGAGATTTTATGTTGAGAAAACCCAGCACATTTCAAACATTGTGAACAACTGACGGTGCATTACCGATTGTCAAAGTTGCACGCTCAGATTTACTGATGCAAGTACATCACACAGTTCCTTTTAATATGGATAGTACATTGAATCCCGATTGGGATTCACCGATGTAAAAGAAACAAAGCTGTTTGGGTCTTTTCGTACTCATTTAGAGAAAACGCGCGGTTGCGCTGTTTGGGATTCTTCGACAGTGTTTTTTCAATACCCCCTGGGATTCAAACGGTTAAGGGATGATGTTATGATGTGGATGTGCCACCGTTGTTACTCACTCATGCACTGATGAACATTTGAGCTCGTTCCAGGTGGCCGTGTACAGTGTTGCCGTCCAGGTCTACGTACAAGATTTTCATGAGTGTAATTTTCACTTCTCCTGGCAGTACACCTAGATATATGCCTTAGTCACCCTTCTCATTGCTGAGACAAAATTTTGATGCCCAGAGTTAAGGGAAGAAATGTTTATTTAGCTCACAGTTGGTGGAGGTTTTAATCCATAGGTGACTGCAAGACAGGGTGGCATCACAGAGAACAGGCAGGCAGAGACAACAAAAGCGAGGAGGAGGAGAAACAAGACTGTCTGTCTCTCTAGGGTGGTGTAGCACTCACACCCTTAATCCCAGCCAGCATTATGCCAAGGCAGTCAGTGGACTGACTTGCTAATCGCACAGCCTAATGCCAGCTCTGCACACTGTGAATTCAGCCACCTGCACCTTTAGGAGGAGTCTAGACACAAGCCATAAGGGTGTGTAATTGCTGGCCCAGATGACAACTTTGTATTTGATGTTTTGGGAAATCGCCAGACTTTTCCATGGCAGCCACACCATTTTGCTTTTGAGGAGGACTCTGGTTTCTCCACACCCTCAATCCTTGTTAGACTGTCTTGATTTTAACCGTGGTAGTGGGTGGGAAGTTATGTGCTGTTGTGTTTTGGTTTGTACTGATGATTAATGATATCTAACATCTTTACATGCTTATTAGCTACTTGTAATCTTCTTGGGAAAAATGGCTGTTTGTGTCTTTTGCCCACTTTGAGCCCCTCCTGGTCCTTGAGGGCTGCCTGTGCAGTGTGGCACCCATCGCCATAGGTTCAGCTGCAGCCCAGCCCTTTCCCAGGATGCTGATGTCACCCTCTGCTTCCTCTGTCAGATTCTGGACTCGGAGCTCTTCGAGCTGATGCATCAGAATGGGGACTACACCCACTTCTACTTCTGCTACCGCTGGTTCCTGCTGGACTTCAAGCGAGGTACAGTCTGCAGACAGGCTTGTCCCCACACACTGTGCAGCAGAATCTCGGGAGAGGAGACAGGGTAGAGACGGGGCTGAGTGGGGACAGTGGCACAAAGACACCAAGTTCCGACTGTGGATGCCCCTACCTTGTCTTGGAGTGACACTTGGAGGGTTTGTAAAGATTCCCACTGTAGCCAGCCATGCTGGCACAGGCCTGAATCTCAGCACTGTAGGGACCGAGGCAGGAGAATCTGTTCCTTGAAGTCAGTTTATGCTACAGAGTTCACGCCTATCCTGGACTGCATAAAGAGACCCTTATCAAAAAATTTAATTAAAATTTAATAAAGATTCTTTCTTTATAGATGAGAAAAATAAGACAGAAAAATCTGATTCAGAGCTAGGAATAATGCCATGAGGATCAGAGCTCTCCTCTGTGTACTCCAAAGCTCCCTTCCATTCTATTAGGCTTCTCAGCAAAGACACCAAGAAGTCTAAAGCCCATGGAGCTGAGTTATTTCACGCATGTTTTTCACATGACGGAGGAGTAATGTCACCTCCAAGTGTGTTGCTACAGTACGGACTTGGAACGATGTTAAGAGTCACTATAACTAACATGTGCAGATGTTTATTAAGCGCCATACACCACTGAGCCCTTACGTGTACTATGTCTGGTCCTTTACTACACTGATGTCATCCTATTTAGAAGTTAGGAAGAGTCTCCTGGAGAAGTACTGAGTCCACGGCCCCCAGCTAGCTAGTGACAAAGCCAGGTAAGCCAGGTCATTGGACATGGGAAGTCCCAATCTATCTATTGAACTCATCTGTCTCTTTACTAGACTCAGGCAATAGCCAGCTCTATCAGGAATTGGGGAGGGGCACCACTGCACATGGGGGAACTAGTCAAGGCCAAAGGCAGGGACAGATGCATGGAACTGAAATCTGCATATGTCCATTCTCCCTCTCCCAGAATGACAGAGCTGGTGGAAGGAACTTAGAAGCCACCTGGTTTGCATGCCCCATCTTATAGATAGGGAGATAGGGGCCTTTGAGGGTCAAGTTACAGTGTACAGGTCTCCTGCCTCCTGGCCTGGTTCTGTCCACTGCATTAGAGCACAAACACAAGTCCCGCTGGCCTGGGATTTCCCCTGAGGGGCTGTCACAGAGGTGGATGACACCATGTATCTGCATGTTGATGTCTTGGTAGAACTCATCTATGATGACGTCTTCTCTGTCTGGGAAACCATCTGGGCAGCCAAACACGTGTCATCTGCGCACTACGTGCTATTCATCGCCCTGGCACTGGTGGAAGTCTACCGTGATATCATTCTGGAGAACAACATGGACTTCACTGACATCATCAAATTCTTCAATGGTATCTAAGGCCTGAGGTCTCATGTGGGTGGGGGCTGAGATGGGTGCATGGAGGTGGAGGAGGAGGAGGTATCTGCCCACTTCCTGTGGCTGTTTGCAGAAGAATAAGTTGATATCCTCTAATAGTGAGGAGGTGTTTCACACAATCTGGCAGGAAGAAAATGAGTGTTGAAATCCAGCTCAAAGCCAAAGTCAGGCTGGACTGCTTGCCCATGGGCCAGGCACTTATCCGAGTATGCATTTCTGCCCTTATCTGTGAAGTGGGGTTGGGGGGGGAACATCTGCTCCAGATGGTTGAGGTGCCCAGGAAAAGCAGCCATCAGAAGGCAATCCACATGGCCCAGCCACACAGATGCGGGATCTGAGCCCAGTTGGCTATGTGGCCTTGTCTTAGTGATTTTTTTTATGACTATGGGTCCTAGATTCCTCAGAGATAGAAAGATAGAGATATCTTCTCTCTTGCAAGGAAGTTCACAGTATTAAAAGACATGGCATGGATAAGTCTCCTCACCTGGTACCAGGCCCATAGGATGGGCCCGGTGAGTGAATCGTATTGCTACTATTGTCAGTCTTTAATTTTTTTAAAGGCTCTAGAAGTAACAAAAAGAGAAAAAAGGGGGGCTAGCTGTGACCTCACTTTTAGAACATTGTGTTTTAATTATACTTTTTATTTGGGAATAAATAGTATTTTTATTTTACTCATCTATCAAAATTTTGGCTTTAGAATTTTCTAGATTTACCAAAAAACTTGCAAAAATACCTGCAGAGACTTCATGATACCCTTGGCCCAGTTTGAATTCCTGTTAGCATTGTACATGACCTTAGCACATCTTTCAAAGCTAAGAAATTAATGTCAGTGTGTTGCTATTTACTAAATCATAGACTTTATTTGAATTTCACCTGATTTGTCACAGATGCTTTACTGTTCCAGGAGTCAGTTAGAAAAACAGCATTTCATGAGCTCATCTTTTTTTAAATAATGCAGCCAGCCAGGAGTGGTGCTTGCCTGTAATCCTGGCTACATGGGGCTCTGAGGCAGAAGAATTCAAGTTGGAGGCCAGCCTAAGCAGTTTAGCAAGCCCCTGTCTCAGGATGCAAAAGGCTCGTGTGGCAGCCTATAGCTCAATAGTAGAATGCTCCTTTGCTCAGTCCCTAGCACTAGAAAAATAATCCATTCACCCAGTCTTTTCCACATTACAGCTTTATGTTTGTACCATCACAGAATCCAACTGTGTATTTTTCCCACTTAATATTTCAAAAGTTGTGTTCCTTAACAGTCACTTTTAAAGACTAAACTATGCGATGTGTGGTGGTGCACGCCTGGAATCCCAGCACTTTGCAGGCTGAGGCAGGAGAATCACTAGGAGTTTGAGGGCAGCCTGGGCTGCACAGTGAGTTCAAGGTCAGCCTGAACTGCATAGTGAGATCCTGTCTCAAACAAACAAAAAAAACACTGCAGACTGTATCTCAAGTGGATGTTTTATAAATTATTGATCATCCCTTATCACTGAGCCTCTAATTGAAACCTCCAAAATAATTCAAATCTTAGTGTAGAGATTCCCTAGCCTTTTTAGCACACAATACGCCTGACATGTGCAAAATTTTCACAGGGTCCAGGCCCAAAGTTCCATTTAGTAAGTAAGTGGGTCCAAGTTCCTGACAACTTAATAGCTGTTTGGAAAACAAACAAACACAGAAATTGAAGGAAAAAGCCAGGTATGGCGGTGCAGGCCTGCAATCCCAACACTCTGGGGCCTGCAACAGATGGACCACAAGTTCAATTCCATTCTAAGCAACTTAGTAAGATGCTGTCCCAAAACCTTAAAATAAATAAAAAGGCGGAGTGGGCCGGCGAGTTAACTTAGGCAAGCTTAGGCAAGTGCACAAGGACAGTGGATCAACCACATGCTATGCCAGCCCCACCCACGGGAGATGGGGGGGGGGGGGGCTGAGCCACACACACACACACACACGAATTTTTTTAAAAGAAAAATGTGGTTTCATGTTTTAGAAGTACAGCGACTTCTTACGGGATCGGCCCCCTTGGTGGCCGGTGCGCAGCTCCTCCAGCCCTGCCACCCTGCTGCACACGTCCTCTTTATAGCCTGGGCCGCCACGGCCACCACTGAAAGCTCAGCTGAGGAGGGACGCAAAGCCAAGGTCGGGATGTAGTCCAGATTCATTTCTGTAGTACTCAGATGTGGGATTTCACTGTGGTTCTCTCCAAATTCCTGAATGTCCCACAATGTCATAGTAAGTTCACTGTGAAGCTGGGGGTGAGGTGCAGGCGTCCTTCACACCCACCTTGAAAACCATGACCGTGTTGCCTTTTTCTTTTATTAAATGGTTTATTGAAGAGTCAGACAGAAGGCATATGTCTCTAGTCTCAGCAGTTTGAGTGGCCAAAGTGGGAAGACCACACGTTCAAGTCCAGCTGGAGCAATTCAGCCAGTTAAGACCATCTCAAAACTTAAAAATTGAGCCAGGCAAGGTAGTACATGCCTGTAATCCCCAGTCAGGCTGAGGCAGGAAGGTTGCCATGAGTTCAAGCCCAGTGTAGACTACATAGAGAGTTCAGGGCCAGCCTGAACTGCATAGAGAGACCCTGTCTCAACCAAAAAAAATATGTATGTACATTTAGTTTGAAAAGGGCTGGGGATGTAGCTCAGTGTGAGAGTCCTGTGTTCATTCCCCAGTGCTGCAAAAATAAGTAAATGGGTGGATGGATGGATGGCTAAGTTTAGGGTTACTCCATCGTATTTAAAGGTTTGAAAATGAAACTGTTCTGTGTGGCTGTTGATAAAATTATTTTTGTTTTTCTCTTTCTATCCCCTTTCCTCTCTTTCTTGCTTCTTTCTGTCACTTCACCTCTGTAAAATCCTTCAGCATTCGCTGTGTGCCTGGCTTTGCTCCTCTAGAATGGAAAGACCTGATCGTTTTAAACACACACTGAACCCGCATCGTCCTATTTGGTCTCCACTCTACTCCATGTGGTGGTCACTGTTACGATATCCATTTGTAGACAGGGCAACAGACTTGGTGGTGGAGGCCTTCTCCTGGATCTCTGCTTGCAGGTCCAGTCTGTGCTAGGGGTGGCCAGAGGGCAGACACAGATGGCATCACAAGGTCTACTCTGTGCTCTTGCAGAAATGGCTGAGCGGCACAACACGAAGCAAGTCCTGAAGCTGGCCCGGGACCTGGTGTACAAGGTGCAGACGCTGATCGAGAACAAGTGAACGTGCCGTGCCCTGGCCACACCGCCAGCCACCAGCCGCTGTCCTCCTGCCCCCATCCCTTGTGCCAGCCCAGCCCAGCGCAGGGTCCTGGCATCTGCCTATGTGGACTTTGTGTAGAGAGAAGGGACCCTGACCTTGGCCATTGGGAAGGTGGGGTTAATTGGGGACCCTTCAGTTCAGCCTTACGTTTTCCGTTTGACCAAAGATTGCCCTAGTCTGGAGTTCTCCCTCGCAGACTGGAGATGGCAGGTGAATGGAGGAAGTATCTTCCTTCTCACTGTCCTCGTTCTTCTGGCCTTCATCTTTTTGGATGAGGCCAAGGGAAGTGATTCCTTAGTAAATTGGTGTCAGAGAGATCTCTGGGACTTCCCTTGTCCCCTGAAAAGGGCCTCTGGACAAGTTCTAGAACCTGCCTGCAAGCGTGGCTCTGAGCAGCATTGACCCCCTTCAGTACTGCTGACTGGAAGCCAGAGAATGGCTTGTGGTGGAGACTGTCGCGTGCCCTGGAGGATGGTAAGCAGCTTCCCTGGCTGCTGCCCACCAGCTGCCTGTGAAACCTCCCCTCCTCTCACCCGGGTGTGACAGAGCCAGTCCAGTTCTCTTTACAGAGCTCCCCTCTGTCCATCTCCCCAGTTTAGAAAATGCACACAGATTCCTTCCCACATCCCTGCTGGATCCCAGGGTCCCAGTGGCTATGTTTGCTCATTGATCCTCCTTTGTCTGATACCAGGCGATACTTTTTTTCTTCTTTTCAAGAGAAGCACCTTCTTGCTTTTAAAGTGGAACCTGGTGGGTGTCGCTATGCACAGGATAGTCTAAAACACTTTGAGGTCCTTCCCAGAGCTGAGGCAGAGCCTCACTTCTTGGAAGACCTCACTTCCTGTCCACATACCAGGGGGTTACAGAGACGTGGGGAGTTATGTGTTGGTGGCTACTCCTGGGCTTTCTGTAAGCGTCAGTACTCAGGACAGAGGAAGAACTAACTAGGTGGAGCCTATCAGGTAGTGTTGGCAGGTCTTTTCCCTCGGAAACACCTGCTTCTCTGGGGCTGCTGCCATAGCTGGGTCTAGGAATTGTCCCCTTCATGCCAGGAGCCACCCGTCCCCAGACAGACACGGAGTGAGCTAGGACATGCCTACCTCCCCCACCAGGGAGCCGCCTGGATACCTTTCCTGCTCAGAGAATGTCCCAGTGGGAGGACAGCAGGAGGTGGGGGGAAGCTCAGGTGGTCGAGTGACCACTGTGGTTTGGAGAGTGAGCAGACAGGAAAAGCGGACTGAAGCACGGGGAGGGCATCTTTCAGCTCTGGACTGGGTGGACCCCACCCTGCGAGCTGCTCCTTCCACTGCATCTGAGCCCTACCCTTGACCCAAAGGAGTGGAATGGACTGCTGCCCAGAGGGATACGTGAAGTCGTGAGAGTCCTTGTGAGCAGGAAGGGACAGCGACAGCTTCTGCTGGAATCTCACCTCTGCCCCTGACCCCTCAACTTCCCAAGACAGGAGAAAGACCCGTCAGATAAGCCTTTATTTGCCACTCAGCTGTGGTCTACAGAGGATGTTATTTTAGCACGACCAGGGCTCAGGCTCCGATTCTTACTTATTTTTGTAACAGACCAGTTTCAGAGTATAGCACAAGATCTCCTCTCTGCCTTCCCGTGTGGTGTTCCGAGAGCGTGTGTGTCCGTGGTTTGCAGTGAAGCGTACTTATTCCACGTAATGTGCTTATGCAGACCTCTGTCCTTTGTGTCTGTTCTTGTGTCTTGGAATTGAGTGTGTGAAAGTCATTCTGTCTATGGAGTGCCCTCTTTTTTCAGAGTTGTAAATGTTTACTGAAGAATTGTATCTATATAGAGAGAAAATAATATATCAGCAGAGAAAAATGAATCTGTCTTTTTATTTGAAAGAAAAATGTTTGCTTCTGAAGAATTGTGTTTTCCGACCCCCTGCCCATCCCATACCCACATGGGATCAGGACCTCATGATAGCTGCCTTCTCCAAAGAGGTCAAGGCCAAGGGAGATGAGTCGCTCCTCCTTGCATGATCCAGCATTGCTGTGTAACAAAGCCTTCAAACCATGGTTTAAAGTAGACGTTTATGTAGCTCATGATTCTCTGTGTCAAAAATCTGTGCCAAATGCGCTGGGAGGTTCTTTTGGTCTTCTCGGCCAGCAGTCTTCATGGCTGTGTGAGCACCCAGCAGCCTGAGAAGCAGTTCTGTAGGGTTTGGCTGGCAGTCACCTGGGACATCAGGAAAAAATGGGTCGAGTGTGTTTCATCCTGCAGCAGGCTGGCTCAGGGTCCTCTGCAGGGCCAGGATGGGGGCTGCCTGGAGAGCAGGCAGAGGCATACAGCACTCCTGGAGACCATGGCTGCCTTGCGTGTTGGTCAGTGTCAAATTCAAAGATGGAGAGATGCAGTGCACTTCCTGATGGGGGGCTTTGAATAGGAGCATTGAGAAGGAGCAGGGAGGCTGGGTATGGTGGTGCACAATGGAATCCCAGCACTTGGAGACTGAGACAGAAGAGTTGCTCGGAGTTTGAGGCCATCCAGGACTGCAAAATGAGTTCTAGGCCAGCCTGAACTGCATAGTGAAACCCTGTCTCACACACACACACACACACACAGATATAACCAAGTGGCAGGGACATACAGTTAGCTCTCCAGGGGTATGCCACATCTGTGGATCCAACCAACCTCAGATGCAAAATAAGTGGAAGAAAATGGCACCTGTACTGAGGACATGCAGCTTTTTTTCTTGTCATCGCCTAAAGAACACAGTGTAGCAGCTATTCTGACAGCACCTACCCTGTATTAGGGATCATAAGTCACCTAGAAATTGGGCATGGTGATGCGTACCTATAATCCCAGCTCTGTGGAGGCTGAGGCAAGAGGATGGCTGCAAGGCCAGAGCCATTCTGGGCTATATAGTGAGTTTAAAGCTGAACTACATAACAAGACCCTGTCTTTTAAAAAACAAGTCACCTACAGATGATTTGGAGTATAGGGGAGGATGTCCACAGGCTCTGTGCAAATACTAGGCCACTTATGAGATTTAAACATCCTTAAATTTTGGTATTCACAGGAGTCCTGGTGCAAATCTTCCATGGATACTGTGACCCTGTTTCAAATAAGATCAGCTTTGCAGTCTGTGTAACACCCTCCCAGGGCCCAGCAAGGCTTCCAGTTAGTCAGGCACTGGACACACCCTTTGCTCTCAGTCATCACCACTGTATCCTGATGGTTGAGATGATTGTTCACATTGCTTTCGTGGGCCTTTGAGCCCTCCCCTTGCCGGAGGTACTTCATCTTAGTTGTGGAAAGCTGGCTGATATAGGGGCTGCCATGCAGGACCAAGGCATCAGACAGTGAGGACCCCGAGGTCCTCCACCCCTAGAAACCTATTCTAGCAAGCAGTCGTCAAAACTTCAGATGAGAGGTCAGCATAGTGGAAGAGCTCGCAAGTGGCCTTGGGGAGGTTCTCGGCGCAGCAGGCAGGAAGCCACATGGCTGTGGCAGGCAGGCCTTGTATCTGGGCCACCTCAGTCAGAGTCTCCTCTTGTCCTGTTGCTTCCCAGGCAGAGCTTCAAAGAGTAGAGTCTGTTCGTGTTGCTCTGACTGTCCTTTGGGCCACCAGGCTCGTTTCTGTGACTTCAGCCTCAGCTTTATGCAAAAAGCTTTGCCCCTGAAGGGCCACACTGTTGCCTGTGGCTGCCTGGCACTGCCAGCCCTATAGCTGCTGATGCAGAAATTCTTGGTCAGTTGTGCTACTATGGAGCATAATGCTAATTTTTATCAAAAAAAAGTGTAGAAATGTGAGTCTATCAGACCCATGTTTATTCTTTAGGATATTTCTATTGATTAATTTTAATTTCGTGCTTTTTATTACATTAAACAATGACTGCTTAATAGGAAAAAGTTGTGAATATAAAGTAATGGATTTTTATTATTTAGTGTTTATAAAAAAAAGCATCAGGGGCCTGCAAGATGGTTCAGCGGTCTGAAGTACCTGCTTAGGAAAGCTTAGGCAACCTCAGGGACCATTGGACCGTTGTTCAATCCCCGGCACCACATGCTGTGCCAGCCCCACCCCCAGGGCAGGCTGAGCCGGCCATAATACAAAAAAAAAAAAAAAAAAAAAAAAAAAAAAAATCAATTTAAAAAAAAAAAAGCATCGAAATTGTCAACATTGACTTTTTTGGTGTATAAAGTGTAAAGAAAGCAACACAAGTGTTGCTCACAGTGAGTACAATAAAAATATCAATAACACTTTTAAAAAATAATCTTTACGAAAAACCTTTCCTTAAGTGTTCCCATTTGTGTCAGTTTGCGTACGTGACAATAGCACCTTCCATCCACACATACGTATCATACTGACAGCATGTGCGTTGTGCTTTCCTGGCCTTTTTGTAGTGCAGACTGAACATCTCACTGGCCTTTCTGTTTTGTGAGGAGCTTCTTACACAGTGTAGAGTTAACAAGAACAAAAATGTTAATAAAATATTCAATTTGTAATATGTATTATGTGTTTAGAATAGACAAACATTTTCACATCATATGCAGACTTGCTTACAAAACATAAAAGATAACATCAGAAATAAATTCCTCATGTCTTAGTTACTTTTCACTGGTTGCTGGGGCAAATACCTGACGCTCAAAATGAAGGAAGGAAAGGTTTGTTTAGCTCAGTTTGTGGAGGTTTCAGTTCATACTCCCTCCGCTGGCTCCGAAACAAAGAACACAGTTCTTGGCGGCAGAAAACAATGAAGAGCAGAGGAGGAGCAACAGCCGTGGCAACCATCAAGCCTCTCTCTTCTAAAGATAAGCGCTCCTCCGAAGTGGCTGCGAAGATCAAGCTCCTCAAAGAGGAGGACTTCTCCAAGGAAGAGGCAGGGCAGGGCTGGGCCGCCACAAAGTCTTCCTCAACTCCTTTTCATATACTTTTTGTGCTGAGTCGCCTGGCCCTAAGGTGGAATCAGTCACACCCCAGAGTGGGACCAATCACATCCCATCCCAGGGCAGGCCCTCCACATCCTGCAGGATGGGGCCCCTGCAGCCCAGAACCTGCAGAGCTGATCCAGCCAAGCTTCCTCAACTTGACACAGTGTATCAACTACCACACTACACCAGGCATGGTAGTGCATGCCTATTATCCCAGCACTTGGGAGGCTGAGGCAGCACCACTATAAATTCAAGGTCAGCTGGCATTGCGTAGTTCAAGTCCACCCTGAACTATATAGCGAGATCCTATCCCAAAAAGAAAAAATTACTCTTATGTGAACTACAGTGAAAGCACTTATAGAGCTCAACAACAAATAAAGCTTTGCTTTGCTGGTCTCACCCAAGGTAGTCTTCACGCGTGACATCTGTGTGTTCCAGGCACACAACTTGCTCACACCAACAGCACGCGTGCTTAGCTTTTCTGTGTAATAATCTTGTCACCTCTCTCCTTTGTCAGGCACTTCCTACTGTATTGTACAACATGCACTTAGTAAACAAGATATCAACAAAATAAAATAGTGAATATATAATGAGTGCTTTGAATAGATACCAGTATTTTCACATTAGCTGTTTACTTCCAAAACAGATACATCAAAAGTAAAAATCTTTGTGAACTATAACGTAAACAGAAACAAAAATCTAGCACAGGAATCTTTGCCTCCACTGTCACACCTAAGGCAGTCCACACATGACAACTGCATGTTCCACACACGAATATCCTTTACACTGATGGCACCTATGTTTCGCTTTGCTGTCTTTTCTTACAGGGCACAACTGATGCCTCTTTTTGTGTTCCTCTGGGCACAGCAGCTCTTCGTGAGGCTGCACCTGCCTGTTCACCTGTTAGTCGCTGATGTGCACCATAGATTTTTGCACAGCTCCTGGGCAGAAATGTTTTGTTTTTTCTATGCTGCTATACATGATCCCTTAGGAGCTCCAGTCCCCATTCTTTAAGAAAATTTCTCAGTGATATTTTATGCTTGTTATTTTCTTTGTAAACTACCAAGCTATCCCACACAAGATCAAGGAAAACATAACCATCGGTCAGTGCTTTGTGTTTTAAGTGATATTAGTTGCTGTATAACTCCTCGAAAACATCTACGCCACCTTTGGTTTTGTTGTAGAAAGTTTGCATCGCAGGCTTCCGTTTTGTCCAGGTTTCCCTGTCAGGATGTCCGTGGTGGTGAAATGTTGACATCAGCAGTACCAGTTTTTCTTTGAAATATACAAGGCCAATGCGGTATCTTTCTAAAATCTAAAGACTGTACTGTACAATTCTCTGTTTTGAAATTGCAGCACTTCATTTGGGATCTCTGCTTTGTCCCTATGTACAGTTCCTATTACCAAATGTAACATTATTTGGAAACCAGTAAATAGTTGCTGAGTGCCACATTCCAATTAGTTTGGGACATTGGAGCAACAAGTCTGTTCACAGCGTCAGTTTGTTACTATTTGAATAGGGGCCTGATGGTTGAGTCCCAGGCTAAATATCTAAAGTGAAAGCACAGTAAGTCTTGACACCTATGAGGGCACAAATTTTAATGCCATAGTTCGATGCATAGCTTTTCCATAAATATTTTACATTCCTGTGCTTGCCATGATAAATCCCTACTAAGTACAGTAGACTTTCAGTTAAGCTAGTGAGGAGGTATCCTAATACATTTTTGAATATGGCTACTGGCGCACACAGGCTGTTTTACTTGCATTCCGGCCTTTGTAGATTTCGTAGCACCTTGTGGCACTTTATCTGTGACAGTTTCCAGCATTGCATGGCAGTGCTGGCCGGCTGTGTAAGACATTTCACCTCTGCCAAGAGCCTCCCTGTATTTGTGGACCTAGTTCTAATGCTGGATTGTTCTGTTTGGTGGGTGGCTATTTTGCGACATTTCGACTAGTTCACTGTGTACTCACATTTCTCTGTTCTCCGTCTTCGGAATCAAGGAGGACTGCATTCCATGCGTCCGCACCAGTTGACTCTTGCTCCATTTCACTGTCGCAGGAACTTTGGCACACATCAAGGTCATCACCGTCGCCATCCACACCACTCTTCTGTTATGAAAGCATATATTTACCAAAAAGGATTCTCTCCGTCACTCATGCATGAGTAATCTGATGGTTTACTTTGACCTCCAAATGCAAATCTGGCTCTTCATGTGCCACTGTACTGAACTGGGCTATATGGTTGTTTGTTTCGGTTTGGTTTGGTTTTGAGGCACTCACCATGTAGTGCAGGCTGGCTTCAAACTCACAAGAATCTTGCTTTGGCCTTTTGTGTGATGGGATTACAGGCATGTGCCACCATGCCCGGCTGAATTGGGCTACTTCTACCATAAAAATGAAAAGAAACAAATTCTTAACAAATCCTGGAGTGGCGTGAGTCTATTAAAGCCTCTGTGGTGTGCTCAGGTAAACACACACAGTACTGGAGTATTATGTAGGTAAAAAGCCCATCGTGTCACTTTTGTACATTTGCACATGCCTTGCCAATCATTATACCAAGTGGGTAAACACAGATTGCTTCCTGTGTCCTTCAGAGAAAGACACTGAGACACACAGCCAGCCACTGTTACAAAATACAAACTCACAGTGAAAAATAAGGGATGGGCTGCTAGATCCAGCATTGGGGATTTAACCCAGACTTGTACCTTAAGTAAGTGCTCCACCGCTGAGCTTCACGTCAGCCCTTTTTAAAATTTTGAGGAGTCAGCCAAATAGCTGAGTGGATTAAAGCACTGCAAGCAGGTGCAGGGGCCAGGGGTTTGATCCCTGGGCCTGCCACGCCGGGCCCACCCCGGGGCGCACTGAGACAGCAACTGAGACTAGGCATAGTGGCACAGCGCCTATAATCCCAGCTCTCGGGAGGCTGTAAACAGGCAGATCACTATGAGTCCTATCTAGTAGTGAAACCCTGAACACCCTATGGATCTTTCCCTAAAATACAAAATAATAATAATAATAATAATAATAATAATAATAATTTTGATACTAGAGCCCACCACTCTGCCCAGGCTGGACTGCTAACGATGTGTCCTAAGCAGTCATGCTTGCTTCTGAACGCGTACACATGGGTCCGAACACGCAGAGATGTGGCAAGGGAGTGTTAGCACACGAGGCTCCGCACCCTGACACAGTGAGCAGCACCTGGTCCATGCACATGTGCACCTGTGGCCATGTCTTTCCAACATCTCCCTGCTCCCCTCCCCTCTCCCTCCTGACCTCTTTTTCTTCTCCCTCCCCTTCTTCATGTACCCCTCCTCCTCCTGCTCTCTCTCCCACTCCTGCCTTTTTTCTGTAGCAGAAAGCATGTGGGTGGTGTCTGTGCCCACATTTCCTTCTTGAGTTGTGCTGCCTCTGCAGACCGAAACTGCAGTGCCAGGGCCTCTTGCCCTCTTCCCCTTCTACCTTGAAACCATAATCTCATTTTCTTTGCACCTAGAATGTTCCCTTTGGCTGGAGGAGATTAGGGACTCAGGGGAGCTACTCCTTGTACAGAAAGTTTGGGGCCCTGACCTTCCTGCCATGCTATGCCAGCTTGCTTGCTCTTTCAACTCCCTCTCCTCCCCAGGCCTGAAGTCCTGGTAGCTCCAGAAGGAGGGAGGAGATGTTGCCTTAGAGAACGCAGAAGAGCAGCATCAACTCCTGTCCTTAGCCAAGAATTCTCAGGTTTAGTACAGTTTATATCCATGGACCAGTTTTTATGGTGCCAGGTGTTATGACAGCCCAAGGTCAGGCCCCAGCCCTCTCTACATTATTTTCACATATTTGTGCGCTTCCCCTGGCACTATATCCTTAACAGATTTTTAAAAATCATTTCACTTTTAGCTGGGCATGGTGGCGCATGCCCAAAATTCCAGCAATTGGAAGGCCGAGGCAGAAGGATCACTGTAAATTCAAAACCACCCTGAGTTATATAAGTTAATTCAAGGCCAGCCTAAGCCTGCAACAGAGTGAGAGCCTGTTTCAAAACCACAGATGATTTAAAATCATTTTTAAACCTCAAACAAAGGGCCGGCAAGATGGCTCAGTGGTCTAAAGCGCCTGCTTAGGCAAACTTAGGCAACCCCAGGGACCATGGTTCAATCCCCAGCCCCATATGCTGCAGCAGTCCCACCCCCAGGGCAGGCTGAGCTGGCCATAAAAGTAAATAAATATTTAAAAAAAATTTTTTAAAAAGCATAGAAAGTCAAAGTCATTTGCCTAAAAAATTAATTTTAAAAATAAGTATGAATGTGTTATTAGAATTGTTTTTCTTAATGAAAGATCAAGAGCCAGAAAGCTACTCCTTGCTTTGTTAATGTGTCAGCTTTCTGTTCCTATAACAAATACCTCAGACAATCAGCTTATAAAAAGAAAAGGTTTTTTTGGTGTCTTCATCATTTTTCTGGATGCTGACAATGTTTGATACCCACAAGAGAAAGGAGGGAAGGTATATTTTGGCTCACAGTTTGCAGAGATTTCAGTCCACGATCAGCTGGCTCCAAGGCAGAGGGACAGGGCTGAGGAAAGCTACTCGGGATAGCAGCAGGAAAGCAGAGTAAACCAAGGACAGGGGAAGGAGCCAGCCCTGGTGAGCCACCTCCTCCAGCCAGGTGCACACCCCGCATCGCACTTAGCTGTGAATTCATTGAGGGCCAACCCTGAGGGCCACCTCCCAGATGCCCCACTGTGAGCACTCAAAGCTTTGTGAGACATCTAGATGGAACCATAAGATCTGGGTGGAAAGCTTTAGAGCTTCAGTCTGTCGTCAGGGTGGACCTGTGCAGGAGAGTGGTTCATCATGGAGGAATCTGATGGAGCAAGGTGCTCACCTCAGGTCTGGGAAGAGAAAGAGAAGAGGAACGCACTGGGGTCCCACTGCCCCTCCAAGGGTGCACCCCCATGACCTGAACTCTTCCTTTAGGCTCCATCTCCTCAGGTTTTTATGACAACAGCTGGACATCATATTGCTCACCTGTAATCCCAGCACCCCAGGAGGCTGAGGCAGGAGGATTACAAATTCCAAGTCTGAGTACTTTAGTAATTCATGAAGAAACTGTCTCAAAATATTTTTAAAACATTTTTTAACAGAACTGGGTATAGCTTGGTACAAAAGCCCTAGGTTCACTCTCCAGTATGATGCCAAAAATAAAGTTCCCACCACTTCCCATAGTGCTGTGATGGAGACTAAGACCTTACCATGGGCCTTTTGGAGACACAAGCTTCAAGCTGGAGCAGTTAAAAAGAAATGCAGCAAGAACTTGAGAGGAGTGAAGTCATTAGCACCAAGTGAGTCTTTCTTCTGCAAGGTCTTACAGGAGCGCTGAAACCTGAATGATTTTCTCACTTGTCTGTCTTTGTCCACATTTTGGAGAGCAGTGCTTTAGGATCCCACATCTGGTACTTATGGCTGTGTGGCCTCAGACAAGTGCCTGCGCCTGTCTGAGCCTTAGTGGTCTCCTCTATGAACTGGGGCAATACAGATTCCCAGGCCTCCCTCTTTCCTGGGAACACTTTGCCCCAAGTGTCGCTAGAGATGGTTTCTTAGCTAGGAACTCGTTTCCTTTGTTCCACATCAACTCTCCTCAGGCAAGCCTTTGCAGGGCAGGAGGGCGTGGCTGCAGGAAGGGAGCTCTCAGCCCCTGGGCCACGTAATGGAGATCCTGCACCTGCACAGCAGACCTGCGTGGCATCAGCGATGTCCACCCTGACTGTGCAGTTCACATCAGACTATGCTGAGTCAGAAGGCAGCAGGCCTCTGTCCTTTTGGCTTTAAAGCTGCTGAGCATACCCAGGATGGGTAGAGACCTCAGGAACACAGGTTGGCCCCTGCAGGAGGACCTGCTTGCCTACCCCTGCTAAGGCAGCCCGGGCAGAGTGCAAATGACTGGAGTAGCCACCACCTCCTGGGATTTTCCATCTCATCAGGGTGTGGCCCAAGGTGACACTGAGCTCTTGTTGACAGCTTTTTCCAGGTCTGTGAGCCCAGGGATTTGCAGGTCTGTAGGTCTAAAGCTCCTTGCAAATAATGAATATCTCTTATTTTGATGGAGAGAAAATCCAGAAAGACCCTCAATCTATTGTCAAATCAAGGCAAGTCTCTGAAATGGCCCTCCTTTGTGGGCCGGGGAACTTCTCCTTGTGGCATTGCTGAACCAATTCAGAGAGAAGACTAAGGACTGTGCAAGTGTGGTGAGCTGTGGCCTGGCTCTGGGCTCCCTCCTAGTGGCGCTTGCTTGCTGCTTTTTATGCCTGACATTCAAGGTCTTCCTATGAAAGGCCGATTTTCACCAAAGAGCTTCTTGGGACACTGGGAATGCACCACAGGTCTCCAGGCCATTGAACTATGTGGCAGTTGCTCAGATTTTCTCTTACTTTATACAAAAGCCAGGTAGCATAGCACACACCTGTAATTCCTGAGCTCTGGGAGGCTGAGGCAGGAGGATTGCAAGTTTGGCCCAGTCTGGGCAACTTAGAGAGAAAAAAAAAATGTAAAAACTCAGCGTAAAGGCTCTGGGTTCAATCCCCAGTACATGTATTATAATAGAATTGGTCTGGGGGCTATGTACAGATGTTTCAGGGTAAACATTTAAGGCCAGAAGAGTTTTATCAATGTAATCTGGGAGGGTGGGGATGAAGGGAGCAAATCCCAGTGTTGTCTCCACCTGACAGATACAGTTCCAGTCAGAGCTCTACTACTGAGCAGCTGTGTGGCCTTGGGAAGTGACTTGACTTCTCTGAACCTCAGTTTCCATCTCTGTGAAAAGGCAGATTAGAATGCATTGCTTAAAGAGAACTGACCATTTGAAAAAGCTGGCAAACACCTATAATCCAGCACTCTGGGAAGCTGAGGCAGAAGGATGGTAAATCAGAGCCCAGGCTGAGCAACATACCTGTCTCATAGCATAAACGGGCTGGGAATGAAGCTGGGTGTGAAGGCTGTGGGTTTAACCCTCAGTAGCTGCAGGGAGAGAGCCATCACATGTGTTTCCTGCTCACCATCTTTCCCACGCTAGTACAGGATCCCTTCTACCCTCACCTTCTGAGTGAGATGGCTGACATCTTCCTCCTTACTATGGGCACATGACCCAGTGCTGGCCAATCAGACTCCTTTCCTGGGATTTCTCTATGCCAAAGGAGGAAAGAAGATCCTCCACTCAGCCAAGCTCGGGATGCATGCCCTAGAGCTACCTGTGACTTCTACATGAGCAAGGTGGGCATGGGCCCAGGTGTTCAGATGAATCCTCTGCCTCCCTCTGCCTCCTGCTTCCATGCTCCCCCATGCCTGCACTCCCAGGTCCCGTGCCCCTCTCAGAGCCAACGATTGTGACAGCTTGATTGGCAGAGAGGTCATCTGTGAATCTTAAAGCCCAGGGTGGTTAGAGAGTATCTGAGGGTCACTTCCCAGGGGAAGATGAGGGCACTGCTCCTGGCAAACAGTAGTGAGTCATGATGGGCAGAATCCTCCCCACATCCAGCACAGTCTGTGGAGGATGGAGGCCCAGCACAAGGACAGAGCAGGTGGCAAGAGAGGCAGAACAGAGACATCCAACAGACGATGGAGGGAAAGACTCGTCCTTACCTCTCCCACCTTTGTTCTTACGTCTCCCAACAGAGCACACAGCCTCGTACAGAATAAGCAGTCACTAACTATCCAATAGGGAAATGGAAAATGCAGAAACTCTCCAAGACAGGAGAATCATAAGGGAAGGAAGAGAGGGAAAGTATACACACACATCCACGACAAGATTTAGTGTTTGGGTGAACCCTGTACTCACAACTGCCCTTTCTGCACAGTCCCCTGAAATGGAAACTGTAACGGTGGCTAATATTTATTGAACTCTGAGCAGACCTGGCACACAGTGCTCTATTTACAATGACTAAAGGTCATTCTCATAACAACTATATGAGGTAGGCATTATGTCTTTCTCTATTTTATGGAACAATAAATGGAGCCAGAGGTGAAGTAGTTTGCCTGAGTGCATAGAGAGAGGAAGCAGCAAAGCTAGGATTTGAACTTGAGTATGTGGTGATTTCATATAACTGTACAGTGGGCTCTTTTATTATTTTTTTAAAGTAGGACAATTTTATTGAGGAATAAGAGTAGCTCTGAGAACAGAATAGGCCCCAAAGGGGCCACTTTGCTAAGGAAGTTTTATAGACCAAAGTCATGAGGGGTGGGTACAACTTGGATCAAATTTTAATCAACCAATAAGATTATGAGTATAGCTGCTTGACTAATACTGGTGCAATAGTAACAGGGGCACATGGATGACCTCATCAACCTTGGCCCATAATCTATAGTCTTAGTCTTGTCTATAGGGCTAGTTTTACTAGTCAAAATTTAGTCCTTTTAGCCTTAGTCTTAGCCTTAGTGGGTGGGAGAGAATGGTCCATCCCTAATGAGATAATGGTTTACTTTAAGTAAGAAAGCTCAAAAGAGTGGTAGCAACACACTCAGGTTTCCATTTATCCCTTTGGGAAGTAGGTCAATCTGACCGCTGTGCCTGTAACCTTCAGATATGCTTTTATCTTCTCCATTGATGCCCTCAAGAGCCCAGCCCTGTCTGACTGCCTATAACAGCTCTGTTTGATTTACCAGTCTACAATATTCCCGTCACTAAAGAGGGACCCCTATGTGCAATTAAGGGAGAAGGGACATAGTTTTCATCTAGCTGCCTTGGTGAGAAGGATCAGTGTAGGGCAGACCACAGTCAGGCACCCTCTCTGGAAAGTTAGTGTAATGGCCCTTGACTAGAAGTCATACTGCAGTTTGGCAGTTAGGAACTGTGTTCCACCTGCGTGATCGCTTGGAGCTTGGCAGCCTCTAGACAAGGATAAACACACTTTCCAAGAAAGTAAAGCACATATAATCAAATCATGAGCAAATAAGATGGAAAGGCAGATTTGGAAGAAGCCACATCAGACACTGTTTTTAAAAGGTTGGAATAGCAGTTGTAACTAGCTGGCCCTTAGAACTATCAGTAGGGGGTCAGTTTTTGCACCCCCTTTTATGTCTATATTTTATTATTATGTTATTATTATTCATTTTTGATACTAGTGTCTTACTCTTCTCTTGTTGCTGGGACAAATACCCAACACCCAAAATGAAGGAAGGAAAGGTTTATTTAGCTCACAGTTACTGGAGGTTTCAGTCCATACTCAGCTGGCTACAAATAAGAATGGCACATGGCATAGAGCAGCAGTTCATGGTAGTAGAACAGCAACAATGGCAACAGAGAGAAGAGTCTGTTTCTCTACCTCGCTTATATTATATTCAGGCTATCTTTCCAGGCTGGGGAAGGTACACATACCCATAATCCCAGCAGTACTAAGATCCATAATCCTAGTGGATCATGAGTTAGTCTCAAACTCAAGAAGTCCCCACCCCATGACTGCATGAGGCTTTTGGGGGACAACTAGACACAAACTTTAACAGCTATGAATCAAACTCAGGACCTCGTACTTACCAAGTAGGCACTGTGCCTCTGAGCTCTATTCTAGGCCCACTATGGCATTATTTTTATGTATGTTTTGATCATACATTTCTGCTGGGTATTTAAGGTCATATTAAAGCAAGACCTATCCTAGTCAAAATTAACCTCTTCCTATCTATTGAGGTCAGCTAAGTCTCCACAGGTATTCCTTTTAGAACCCCATATAGCACCTCTCAGCTCCGCTGTTACTGTCAGCTGCCAGGATGTGTCACAGTCTTGCTTGACTATGTTGCTTTCTGTGAAAGAGACTTCTCCCTCTTCGATGACCTTCTTTTGGCACACTACATTTATTGATTTCTGTCCTCTGGGGTCCAACAATATCCCTGCTCAAGGGGTTGGGTGTCTCACCAAAGTTGTAGGATTTGTAGGGAAAAAAATTCCTCATGCCCTTGGCCCTCACTGATCTTAGAGGGCCTGGGCCAAAATATTGCTTCCCTCTCAGCCCAATTATCTTTCTAGTCCTGGTCTCCAAACTTCAGTTGTTGAACACTAAGGAGAGAAAAATCAACTACATCAGTATTGCAGAGGAAGCAGTAAGCTTAACTATTATAATTGAGTCTGGATATCAAGCATTTTGAAATATAAAGTACAGCCAGAGCAACGTTATTTCTTATCAGTCATGGTTGTTTTAGAAGTTGGATCCATCTGGTCACTCAACTGCACATTGCTTTTACTTATTTATGCTGCTTGGTTTACAGAGTAATAATACCTCATTTTAAAAGGAAAAACCACTACTATCATATTTTGTTAAGTTAAACAACTAAAAACATTCATGTAGCTACCTTCTGATATATATATATATATATATATATATATATATATATATATATATATATATATAT
>PVKN010009027.1:0-24292 GCA_004027915.1 Capromys pilorides
GTCAAAATTCTCATTTAGTTGTAGATAGGATGCTAAAAAAGGTAAGCCTAAAAAAGGAAGTAAAAGATCTGTATAGTGAGATCTACAGTACTCTGAAAAAAATTAAAGAGGGTTTCAGAAAATGAAGAGATATCACTTGCTCATGGATAGAACCAATTTAGTGAAATGGCCATACATTCTTTGGTTTTTAAAAAAAATTTAGTTTTTAAAAAAGATTAAAAATTAGAATTAAAACAAAAAATTACAGGTTATAAAAAATTTCACTTAATAAAGTGATATGAATTTCAGTGTTTGTTGTAATGGTGTTGTGCTCCAACCAGTTATTCATATTACCAGATATATGAAAGTAAAATTATTATTTTTATATGCATATCTGATTCATTTCATTTATAAATATGGTTTCTAGTTGCATCCATTTATTCATAAAAGCCTTGAGTTTATCTTTCTTTTTTTATGAGGTGACATTTCATGATTTTATTTTTTTCAATCAATTTTGCTTGTTTGTTTGTTTGTTTATTTATTTATTTATTTATTTGTGATAACCAGGGATTGAACTGATGTTTATTTTTTCATATTGAGACAGTTTCAAAACACATTAGTAGGACAGTCACAATAATTGATACAATGCATATTGTTGTCTTCATAGTAGTTGTTCAGAGTACAAGATGCAGACATGATAACTCTTCTAAACACTATTGGTACAAATATTTCTTCTCCATGAACAAGAAAAAGTAGCTGTATATAGAGAGCAATAGTCTACAATAGTAGTGGGTTATTGGCAGAACCAGCAATGTCGGAAGCTGTTGACTTGAGCCTTTTACAGCGCATATGCATGTAAAATTAGAAGAGAGGAATATATAAGAAATTAAGAAGACAAAAAGTACAAACAATTGAAAAAAAGGATACAAAACAAATTAAAGCATGAACTGCCTCTTTGTGTAGACCAGCAGAAGTGCACAGTACAGTTGTCCAAACCATCCTGCTTATGTACATAGATAAAATCTCTTTTCCCCACTCCCTCTCCTGTCCTTATCCTCAACTCAGTAACTCTTTCCTTCTGAAAAAGTTCATTCCCTTTTACCTGTATCTATCGTACCCTTCAGATCTCATTTTTCTCCTTCAGGTTCTCACATTAAGGAGACAGTATGATGTTTGCTCATGTGGACCTGATTTGAAATGGCCATGTTTTCAAAGCTGTTATACAGATTTAATGCAATCTCAATCAAATTATCGTACCTCATAGAACTAGGCAGAATAATTCTAAAATTCATTTGGAATAAGAAGAGACCTAAAATAGCAAAAATAATCCTAGCAACAAAGGCAAGTTTGGGGGCATCACAATCCCTGACTTAAAAGTATATACAAAGCTAATGTGATAAAAACAGCATGGTATTGGGAAAATAAGCAGACAAAAGGATCAATGAAACAGATTAGAATACACAGAAACAACTCTAAACATAGACAACCACCTCATTTTTGACAAAGGGGTGAAACAAATTCACTTGAAGAAAGATAGGCTGTTTAACAAAAGTTATTGGAAAAACTGGCTTTCCACATACCAAAGGTTAAAAATTAGACCCATGTCTACCACCGTGAAGTAAAGTAAAGGCAAAATGAGCCAAAGATCTAAATATTAAAACAGAAACAGTAAATCTAGAATAGAGAATAGATATAACTCTCGAAGACATATTTATGGGCAAAGATTTCATGAACAAAACTCTGATTGCACAAGAAACACAAAGAATCAACAACGGGGATCTCATCTGGTTGAAAAACATTTGTACTGAAAAAGAAATCACTAATAAAGTGAGAATACAACCCACAGAGTGGGAGAAAGGTTTAGCCAGTTTTCCCTCTGGCAAGGGACTAATATCTAGATCATATAAAAAACTGAAAAGAATCAGATCCCCCAAATTTTATTTTTATTTTTAAAAAAAATAATAAAAAACAAAGATGACACAAAATTTCAAAACTAGATGATAGGAAATTAACAATGGTAGTATATTGAATATTGTTATGTTCAAAATAATTGCTCAAGGGGCCAGGGAGATAGCTCAGTAGAATAAGTGCTTGCCTGGCAAGCATAGGGTCCCGAGTTCAATCCCCAGTACCACAAAAAAAATTTCTCAAATTAACAGATACAGGCATGTAAGATTGGTCAAACAATATAAAAAGAAGCTGTTCCTTTCAATGAACTAATAGAAATCAATAGTACAATTATCTTAGCTATCTTGTATGTGTGAATCAGATCCTCT
This sequence comes from Capromys pilorides, assembly GCA_004027915.1. Taxonomy (NCBI): domain Eukaryota; kingdom Metazoa; phylum Chordata; class Mammalia; order Rodentia; family Capromyidae; genus Capromys; species Capromys pilorides. The sequence goes on from PVKN010009027.1 coordinate 2,256, forward strand.
CCAAATTTAAAGACCAATCCAAAAATGGGCATCTGAAATGAATACACACTTTTCAGTTGAAGAAATACAAATGACAAATAAATATATGAAAAAATGTTCAACATCATTGGTCATTCAAAAGATGCAAATTAAAATAATGCTTAGAATCCATCTCACACCAAAAAAATAACCATCACTAAGAAACCAACCAATAACAAATGCTGGAGGGGTTGTGGGGAAAAAGAAATCCTTTTCCATTGTTGGTGGGAGTGGAGATTGGTGCAACCACCGTGGAAATCAGTGGTGGAGATTCCTCAGAAAACTAGGACTGGAGGTTCCCATTCAACCCGGTTGTTTCCTTTCTAGGTATCTTCTTGAAAGAATTAACATCATACCACAATGGCACATGCACACACGTTTATAGCGCCATTTTGTAATAGCTGAATCTTGGAAACAATCCATCAACCAAGGAATAGATAAAAAAAGATGTGGTATTTTTTATGCAATGGAGTACTGAGACATTTCTATGTAAATAGATGTACCTTGAGACAATAATCCTTAGAACATAAATTGGATGCACATGTGTAAATATCATATTGTCTTCCTTGTGTGAGAAACTGAAAGAGTAAATAAGGATATATATATATATATATATAAAATTGTGAAATAGGAAGAAATTGTTAAAAAGGAACGGTGAATTAAGAAAATGGGATGAGGGAAAAGAAGAAAGCGAAAAGGAAAAGATAAAAGAAGGACAAAAATGGAAACACTGGGTCTCCAGCCAAATAGCTCAGCTGGTTAAAGGCCTGCAAGCAGGCACAGGGGCCGGGGGTTCTATCTGGCCTGGGGTGCACTGAGATGGCAACTGAGACTGGGTGTGGTGTGTACACACCTATGACTCCAGTTCTTGGGAGGCTGTAAACAGGTAGATCACTATGAGTCCTATCTAGTAGTGAGACCCAGAACACCCTGCGGATCCTTCCCTAAAATACAAAAAACCCTCAAAACATTGATTTATAAATATGAAAGGGAAGAGAGGTTGAAGGGAGGGGAGGGGATGAAGAGGAATCAAGATATACCATATACACGTACAGATTCCCTATGATGAACATGATCATTATGTATACCTAAATTGTACCAATGAACTTAACTTAAAAATTGATCACGAAAGATAAACATGTTGAACAGATTCGGGGCATGAAGGCCACCATGACAGCACAGCTAGGGACATGGAGAGAAGAGGACTTCCAGAACTGCTCCAGAAAGTGGCATGAACGATGGGATGAGAACACTTGAAGCGAGCAGGAGTATTTGGGGGGGGTGCACGGTCATGTGTCTTCTACTGTGATACATGTTTTAAGTGTAAGCATTTATCTTCTGTTTTGATCATACCACACACGTTCTCTTGGTTCTGCTCCTCTAGAGAACCCTGACCGATACACACATAGCAGTGCATGTCCTCTAAATGACCCAGGCTCGACAGTTCCTGGCTTTGGGGGTCAGGGAACTGGGACAAGCTATGGGGCTCTTGTCTGGCCTCAGGCTGAAGAAGATGCTGAGCCTGTCTGAGTTTAAGAGCCTGGGCACTTTATTCTGCTGTTCCGCTCTCTTCCCCGACCTCATGCCTTGCCCGCTGCCAGTTCCTCGCCAACAGAACCCTCATGCGCCCAGGAAGTGGCAGGCAGGGGTTCTGCAGGGCAGGGTGGGCTGGGCAAGGGGCACAGTGGCTGGGAGACGCACCTCTGAGGGGCAAGGGTGGAATTCACAACACATCTTCCTAGAGACACAGGGCATAAAAGTGGAGAGCTGCGACAGCAGCTGGGTGGACTGAGTGCCTGCCACAAACCACGCGCAAGCCCTGGGAAGCCGGGTGTGGAGAAGGAGGCCATTCTGATTTCACAGAGAAGCCCAAGAGAGTCCAGGATTGTGCCTAGGTCCCAAACACAGCTACAGACAGATCTGTCACTGAACCAGCTGGCCATCCTGTCCCTAGGAGTCCTGTGGATTACAGCACATGTGACTGTCCACACAGGGGAATACTTGACTGAACAGTCTGGTCCCCAACTGCAGGGACAACATGTCACCAACAGCACTCAGTGCAGGGCAAGCCCTGAATAAATGTGCCAATGCACACATGCGTGCGCACACAGCCCTGCACACCCACGGCTCCCCTCCATCTTGACCTGAGTCAGTTTGAAACATGCTGCACTTTAGGTGTTAATGTATGCGGTTCTCTGCACCAGAATTCTCCCCTCCTCCACCTACCACCTCCTGGTTTTGAGGCTGGCGCCTCCTGCAAGAAGCCTCCTCGCAGTGCACTCTGCCCCCATGTGGTTCTGGGGCTCCCCGTGGGCTCTCACCAGGGAGGCTCATTCATCCATCAAAGCCCTGCCACACTTGGTGTGCACCCTGCTCTGACCAGGGCAGAACTGATGCCATCCAGCATCCGGGGTAGTGCTGAGTGCTTGGCTGGGGCCAGGAACCACGTGAAGCCCCTGCTGCCGATGGGCAGTGAGGGCAGAGGTGGATGCACCAGGCAGGAGCCAAAAACAAACTGTGCTGGGGGCAGAGAGATGAGGGTGAGTGGGATTGGTCAGCCTCTCTCAGTCACAGGGTCTCACGGGCTTGCTGCGATCTCGCCTGCACCAGCCCACGAGCTCTGGTCTGGGGCCAGCACTATGAGTAGATCCCAAGGACCCTGTACAGCCTTAGCAGAGATGCGGCACCATGCTTGGCCCACCTGGGCTCATGCAGCGGGAACCTGGACCAGCTGGATCTGACCCATTTCTGGTGTTTCCTGTGGAGACTTAACTGCAGTCGTCAGAACATGAAATCAATACGGTCTTGGCAAAGGGCTTCTATAATTGAGCATATTACTTCCTAATTTCCTCTCCTCTTTTCCCTTTCATGTCTAATGAAAAGTCTGCTTTTCATTACGTAGCCTTCAGGGATAGGGAATGATGGTTGGATGATGTGTTCTCTTCGGTCATTTAGCGGACATTTGAACTCTGTGGCTCCTGAACTCGATCTTGGTAATTCCCAACAACAGATATGTAAATAAGTGCTTGAGACTTTCTCCCTCTCTTAACAGCTTCCTCATTTTGAAAGTTCCTCCTGACCTGTTCTGGTGGATGGAGAATCAAAGGAGGGAAGTCAGGAGGCCTTAAATAGATTTTACAGGCACCAATGCTTGTGCTTGGAGCCCGGTCAGCTGGAAGATCTCGTTTCAATAATATGCTCTTTGCATACAGCTGAAGACCATGTTATGGAACCTGATTGCCCTTAGTGACTTCTTAAAGCTGACATAAGGCAGAAAGTGTACATATAATATGGGGAAGAAATTATGTCTCAAGATCTCAGTTCCCTGAGATTCTGCAGCGGTGCAGCTGGGGAGGGACCCAGGGGCCAGCTGGAGGAGACACTTGTGGGACAAGAATGAAGGGAACAGTGCAATGTGCAGAAAACTCACTCCCATGGGGAGCTGGAGCAAAGCCAGAGAAGAGGGAATGGACATGGAAAGCACTACCCCAGCAGAGTGCGGGCCGCTCTTGGGGTCTACACTGCAACTCCACCAGTGACCCACTTTTTCAGGGTGCAAGCCCAAGGCTTGGAGCCACCTTTGACTCCTTCTTCGGCCAGTTTCTCATTAAAGGGCCCCAAGTCCTACTGGCCACCTCTCCAGCCACTCTGTTATCACCCCAGCTGGGCTGTATTGTCAGACTTCACCGGTCCCCAAGGTCTTTGAGGAGGTGGCTCTCTCGGCATCAATGACAGGTGGTACAGGCCAGAGCCACCATGGCTGGAGGGCAGGCAGAAGCATGCTGGTCCCATGTGCAGGATGCATGCACAGCTGCATGCCAGTGTGGCTCCACTGGATGCTGTGGTTGCCCTGTCACTGCCCGCTCTAGCCTGTGACCTGGGTGCCACCAGGCTGAACGCACCGGGTCCTTGCTAGTGTCCCCATGCCTTCCCTCAAAGGTCCAGCCCAACCTTTGCTTGGGGATGGAAGGACGTGGCACACTCTGCCATGTGTCATTTAAGATTCAGCTTCATTCTCATGGGTCCCCATTCATCCAGAAACCCACAGAATGGGCAGCTTTCTGCTCGCTCCTCTCTCCCAGCACAGGGTCATCACCCCCACCACCCCAGAACAGAGTGGCCATGGCTCATTCATCGCTACACGCAAGGACTCCCAAAGTGCCTGGTGCTCAGTAGTCACCAGAAGCCACGCTTCAAGCTTTCTACCTCATCAGTAGAAGTGAAAGCATCTGTGAATGGGTTTTGTCTTATTTATTTACATATATGCCTGAAGTTTCAGCTACACTTTTTCTTCCTTTACTGTCACTAAAGGGCTGATTTGGGGGCAAAGAATCTGTAAACACCTTGTGAGCTCCTGTGCATGCAGTAAGGAAGTAGCGAGACCATGGTAAGAGGTGAACTGATACTTGAAAGTTTTTAAAATGTATTTTTATTTATTTTCTTAAAGAAAGTACAAATTAGAATTAAAAAATACAAGCTATACAGACTTTCACTTAATAAAGTAATATGAATTTCACGGTATTTGTTGTAATATATAATGCTGTCTTCCAACCAGAAGACAATATTATTCATATTACCAGATATATGTATGTTGTCTCAGTTACTCTTCTCTCATTGCTAGGGTGAATAGAGACACTCAAAATGAAGGAAGGAAAGGTTTACTCAGCTCACAGTTACTGGAGGTTTTAGTCCATACTCGGCCAGCTGCAAGGTAGAGCAGCACATGGCAGAGGGCAACCCTTCATGAAGGTGGCAAAGAGCAGAGAACAAAGGGAGTGGCAGCAGCTCAGGCAGTTAGCCGGTCTCTCTCCCTCTTTACACTGTAAGGCAACTTACCTGCTCCAGCGCAGGTGTAGCATCCACATCCACAATAATCAATCAAAACTCCAGAAGCCGCCCCATGACTGCATGAAGCTTTGAGGGGACAACTAGACACAACCCGTAACATTCTGTCCCTGGACTCCCAAAGACTCACGCTCGTCCCTTTATACAAAAGGCGTTTTAGTCCATCTCTAAGAGTTGCCACAATCCTAACAGGTTCAACACCGCCGAAAAGGCAAAGTCCCAAGTCTCTTTCCAGATCTAAGATGGAGTCTTAGCTGTGAGCCCTTGTGAAAATGAGAAGTTAAACACTTCCAACATTTAATGGCACAAATAAACATTATCATTCCAAAAGGTACAAACAATAGGGGAACACAAAACGTTGCGACCAACATAAGCCCAAAATGCAATAGGGCAAACATTACGTCCCATAGTTTCATGTGGAACATCCAAAGCAATCTGTGGCAAATTGTGAGCTCCATGTGGCTCTGCCTCTGTGGCACTTCTTGTGGCAGCTTCTGTGGCTTCTCTCTTCGGTTGGCTTTGCTCGCCCCTTGCAATTTTCCTTAGATGATCCATCATTTTGATTCTCTTATTCCTTCTTGGCAATGGAGATCCTCTCAGCTCTATCTTTGCAGTCCACAGCTTTATTGGAACTTCCTTTCTGACCAAACTCACAAGATTTCAAATCATCTTGCTGGGCTCCTTGCTCTTTTTTTTTTTGTATTTTTAGAGAAGGGACTACAGGGTGTTCAGGGTCTCACTACTAGATCAGACTCATAGTGATCTGCCTGTTTACAGCCTCCCAAGAGGGAGGCATGTACTATCACACCCAGTCTCAATTGCCATCTCAGTGCACCCCAGGGATGGAGTCAACATGGCAGCCCCAGCGATTGAAGCCCCAGCCCCTGCACCTGCTGGCAGGTGCTTTAATCTGCTGAGCTATTTGGCTGGCCCTCTTTACTCTTGATTCTCAACCTAAATCCTTCTATAAGCCCCCAACAATAGCCATGCCATTGCCTCAATATTTGACTGCTTTGAGATTTCTTTTGAAAGATTAATCAGCCCACCAATGATTAATCTCAATCTCAGGCAAAGTCTCTGGACATAAGCAAAATGCAGACAAACTTTCTGCCAAGGCGTAAAAAAAATCATCCAGAGTCCAAAAACCAACGAAGTCCTTCTTCCCAGTGGAAATCTCCCTGGTCTGGTCTTTACAAGCAGGATTTCTGCTCTGTCACCATCACCTGACACCATGCTTTCTGGTTTCACACTGCAGGGTGGCCTGGGAACTCATTACTTTTTTCAGTACAACATTGCAAAGTGTCTAGCACAGAGTCTGTCCCAGAACAGACACTTGGTCTCACTCGCCATTGCTTCTCTCCCCCCAGGGGGCCTATCAAAACCCTAAGCTCAGGCCTCCTGCTGGACTCAGACACTTCCAACTTCTTTTGTGAAAAGATGAAGCATCTATAGTACAAACAAGCTGTCCAACTGCTGTGAGGCACTGATTAATTTTTATCTTTAAATGTTTTCACCAAGGCAGGAAACACATTCGAGCACAAATCTCAGCGTGTTTAGCTCAATGATTTTTCAGATGTGTATGTATCTATGGAACCGTGCAGATCAAGATACAGAGCACTCCCCCGACCTTCCCTCTGCGCTCCTCCAAGCAGAACCCCCCATTGCTCTGGCCAAGGTCACCATCCGCTAGTCTGACCCATCTTTAGTCACATAAGTGAAATCACTTCTGTGTTAATTCTTTCATATCAGACATAGTCACTAAACAATGCCTATAAAGTTTATGTATACTCTTCCATATAGTGGTGGTGTTTCACTTTTTTGTTCCAGCGGAGCATTTCATTACACAAAATAGACCAAAATTTGTTTATCTAGTCCCATACTAATGAAAATTTGGTTTCTAATTTCCAATGCTTGATTAGTGTTATAAAGCTGCTGGAAACATCCTGTGTCTTTTTATGAGTATATATATTCATTTTATTTGACCACGTATCTAGGAAACTAATTCCTGGGTCAGAGGGTAGATGTACAGTTAACCTTATTAAAAAACACTTTCAAACTGTTCTTCAAATGATTGTCAGCATTTTAGACTGTGGCTGACATTTATGAGAGTTTAGGGTTGCTTTGTACCATTGCCAGGATTGAGTATTAAATTCAAGAATTTAGTTTAACCTTGTCAGTGGGTGTGTCGTGGTATCTCATTGTGGTTTTCATTTCTATTTCCCTATAACTAATAAGATCAAGCAAAGTTTCATGTGCTTATTAGCCATTCTTTTATGTTCTTTTATGAGGTATCTTTTCAAGTCTTTTGTGAAATTTCTTTTAGATCGCGACTTTTCATTATTGCACTGTAGGAGTTCTTTATGTGTTCTTTGTAGAAACCTTTTGCCAGATACATATACTGCAAACAATTTGCCCAAAGTTATCACTTGATTTTGCATGTTCTTACTGGCATCTTTTGGTGAACAAAAATTTTTATTTTTGGGAAAAATCTAGTATATCAATATTTAATTTAACAATACGTGATTTTCATGTCTAAGAAATCTTAGTTTGCCTCACTTTCCAAAAGCACTCTGTTATGTTTTTTTTTCTATAGCTTTCTTTTTTATATTAAAGTTTCTGAGCAACCTCTAACTAATTTGCATATATGAAATAGGACATAGTTCACTTCTTTATCATTCAAATAGCTAGCTGTTTCCTGCACTACTGAGAAATTATCCATTCATCAATAAATTTTCTACCTAGATCTGTCAAAAACAGAGTGAAGAGAGGTGTGTGGCTTAGCTGCTGGGGTTGGCAGTGTTCCACTGATCCTTCCAACCTTACGGCAACACCATCCCATCTGGATTATTCCTGCATGAGCCCAGTGTGGAGACCAAGCAGCGCCACCTCTCAGTTGGTCTTCAACATCTCTGTAGGCCACTTCCATCTCCGTAGGGATTATCAAAGCAGGCTGTGAATTTCTACAAACACTCCTCCTAAGTGATTGCTGGAGACAGTGCTGAACGTGTTGGGCTCCTTAGGGGAGGACGAACATGGAAGCAGCACCGAGCGCTTCCCTGCACGAGCGCAACGCGCGCTGCCACAGGATCTTAGCTTGCTTCAGCTACTCTCAGCTTTGTAGGGTTCAGCGTATGGGTCTCGGATGCTGTAGATTTTTATTGTTAAAAGTATTCCTAAGAACCTCATGTTTGTTTGTTTATTATGTATTTAGTACAGGGTCTACAGGGTCTCACTATACAGATCGGACTCTAATGATTCTACTGTTGACAGCCTCCCTAGAGGTGAGACTACAGGCGTGCGCCACCACGTCTCAGTGCACCCCAGGGGCGGGGCCTGCACATCATGCTGGGGATCAAACCCTAGTTCCTGCATCTGCTTAAGTAGGCACTTTAATCCCCTGAGCTATCCAGCTGGCCCGAATCTCATATTTTCTAATTCTATTGTAAACTGAATTTTATTTTCCAGTTGCTCACTGATTGCACATAAAAGCAAAATTTGTTTTGGATATTGTATTGTATTTCTATCAATACTTTTGATATAAATAGCCCTAATATATATATATATATATATATGTATATATATATATATATATATACATACTGGGGATTGAACTCAGGACCTTGCACTTCCCAGGCAGGCGCTTATTCTACTGAGCTCTCTTCTCAGCCCCCACCTGTAGCCCTGCTGTGATGAATGAGTTCCTGTAGTGTTGTGCTGAGGAGGCTTAGGGTTTCTGTGCGAACAATTATTTCATCTGCAGGTGAGGACAGCTTTATTCCTTGCTTTGCAATTTTTGTGTCTCTTTTCTGCTCTGGTGCACTGGCTACTCTCGTAAGTGCAAAGTCAAATAAAAGTGGTAAAAATAAATGTTCACCTTGCTTTTTACTTGTAGGAGGAAACTCATTTTTCTCTATTACATAATATGTTAGTCACAAATTTTTTGTAGATGTATGGTTCCAAAATTGAGGGAATTCTTTTCTATTTGCTAAGACATTTTATGATGAACTCCTGTTGAACTTTACCAAAATGTTTCCACATTAAAAATCTTTTCCTTTGTTTTATTAATACTACAAATTTCATGGACTGATATTTTGAATGGTACATCCATCTTGCATTGCCGAAAGAAACTTCTCTCAGTTATGCTGTATTTTCCCTTCCACTTAATTGCCAACATTGATGTTTAATATTTATTATGTATTTTTACCTATATTCATGAAATGATTTGTAATTTGTTATGCTCTACTTAATTTTTGGTGTTTTTTATGTATTTAGTACAGCATCCACAAGGCTTACAGATTGTCACTGCAGGGATGACCCATTCATCATTAAATTGGACTCGGGGTAATTCTCCTGTTTTCAGTCTCCTATGTGCTGTGATTATAGGCATGTGCCACCATGCCCAGTCCCAACTGCTGTCTCAGTGTGCCCTGGAGCAGGGCCAGCAGAGCACGCTGGAGATCAAACACAGCCACTGCACTTTGCCTAAGCAGGAGCTTTAGTCTGCTGAGCTATTCGGCCGGCCCTTTGGTGTTAGTTTTTGTGTAAGACTTGCATTATTTTGCCTTAAATGACTGGTGTGATACAACTTGCTGATAACCTCAGACGGGCACTACTTTTTTAATCCCCATGATAAGGTCTACCATTTAATTATAAGGTGCACGCCATTTGAATTTTAATGTAGTTTTTGATATTGAGACTCTTGTTTATAGTCTTATGCCCTTTGCTTTTGTTTTTTAATGTCCCCTGTGAAGTCAACTAAGGAGTTCTTTCTGTTTCCGCCTACTTTATTATAATATATGTTCTTTATATGCAACCAAACTCTTTTGAATTAACACTATTCCTCTTTATATATAACGTACGAATCTTACAACAGGTTTCATTTATACAACTCATACCTTATGCTTTTGTTGACATAAGTCTCTGTAAAATGTGACATAAACACTGAATAAAGTTGATTATGTTTCTTTTCTTTTTTTTTTTGAGACAGGGTCTCATTGTGCAGTCCAGGCTGGCCTTGAGTTCACTATGTAACCCAGGCTGGCCTTGAACTCACAGTAATACTCCTACCTCGGCCTCCTAAGTGCTGGGGTTCCAGGCATACACCATCCTGCCTGGGTGTGTTTGCTTTATTTTTTAATTCAAACATATTGGCCTAATGCTTTATTTGAGATGATTTTTCATATATGAGCCAAACACTGGAAACTGATTGATTTTCCTTCTGGTGCAAGTGTTTCAATTTTTCCTATGTTTAATAATTGTCTCCCTTCTTCATGTGTTCGGTTTCGTTTGTGTGTCTAGTGTCTCTGCCCTCTAGGACAGCTTTGCACTGGCATCCGCAATTCGCTCTTGCCGCATAGCTAAGTCTGGTAGACGTCTCTGTGCCGCTTTCTCAGTTTGCAAGATTCACGAATGTTCTTTCCTCCCCTACCTCTTCCTCCTCCGGTCCCAGCCCGTACTGTTCCGGGGTGGCTCGACCTCCGCCTTCCTCCAGCAAGTGTTCTATACGAAGCCAGTTCCTCTGGTCGGGCGTGTCCTCCTGTGTCCCCTTCCTACTCGGGCTCCCCCTTAGCTTTGGTGGGCCACCGCCTCCCAAGTTTCATACACTGCGTGTTGAAAACGTTTTATTCTGGCCCCACTTGGTTAGCTCATTGAAGCAGGTATTTGAAGCTAAAGGTCCATGCCCTCTGTCTCCCACCAGGAGTTTTGAAAACACCGCCTCCTTTCCTCTGCCCGCGCGGCCTCTCTTCCCTTTTCTTACCCTCTCTATGGCTTGCAGCGTCTTTTCTACTCACACAAGTTTTAAAACTCCCAGGTGATGTGCTTTGATTCAGCCTTTTTCATCTATTATGCAAACATCAGTGAGCCTTTTCCGTATGAGGATTCAAATCTTCACTTTGAAGAAATACTATTCTTTTAAAATAATTTTCTAATGGCTGTTTTCTTTTTGCTAACTAGTTGGACATTTCCTGGAATTGGTCCATAAATTTTCCTACTCTTTGCTCTTCGTCCATCTCTTTTCTCTGAGGTTTGAATTAGTTCTTCAATCCTATCATTGGATTTTTGTTTTAACTGTCATATTTTTAACATCTCTAAGTTCTTTTTCTCTATTCTTTTTCTTCTAAAGAAAAAACTACATTCCATTTTTTTTCAAGGACTAATACCTTTCTTCTGAGGCCATTGCGTCTTTCTTGAAGTGTTCTATTCTCAGCATTGTCTCTATTTGCTCTGAGTTTCTGGTTTTTCTTTGTTTCTTTCATTTTTGGAGGCTTTCTTCTAATATCCGATTTTATTTTGATGCCCTGTCATGTTTCAGAATGGGTTACTAGGCTGAGGAGATAGCTCAGCAGTCTAAGCATCTGCCTGGCAAGTGCAAGGACCCAGGTTTGATCCCGGGTACCGCATGCCATTCTGGCACTGCCCCATGCCACCAAAACTGGGCATGGTGGCGCATACCTGCAATCCCAGTGCTGGGGAGGCTGAAACAGGAGGATCACTAGGAGTCTGAGCTGCATAGCGAGAACTGGTACCACATAAATAAATAAATAAGTCATTAGCAAGCAGCTTTTGAAAATAAATCTCTAATAGGACCAGGGTGTAGCTGGACAGTTTTTATGGCCAAAGACTCAGCAAATGTGAGTTTTCTCAGGCTTTTCCCCTGGGATAGATTTTCCATTTACAAATTCTACCAGCTTTTTTTTTTTTTTCCCAGAAACGCTTTCATTTTAATATATGATGTGAATCAAGGCATGTGGTTTTTTTTTTTTTCAGTAGCACTTTGAAGAGCTCTTTCCTCTGTCCCTGGGCTGCACAGCTTATAATGGGAAACAAAGCATCCTTCTGCCATGGCTTTCCTGTGTCTAATATCATTTTGGTCTGACTACTCTGAAGATTTATTGTATACCTTCAGGTTTTGGTACTTTTACGCTGATGTCATCTTGTTAGGATTGTGTCTAGTCCCCTATTATGCTAAAATCTTGCTGTGCCTTCTGAATTTGTGTACTATTGTTTTAATAAAACACTTTTTGAAAATTAAGACTTTTTTCTGTCCTGCTCTGTCTCTCATCTCCTTCTGATCCTCTAATTTCATGTGAATTCTAGTCCATGACACTGGGGTGGGGAGGGGTGGGGAGATAGCTCAGGGGCACAAGTGCAAGGTCCTGAGTTTGATTCCTGGTTCTGCAAAAAAAAAAAAAAAAAAAAAAAAGATGCGGTACCTGACACTGTCCAATGGGTCACCAAAGCTGTTCAACATATTTATTTTCTCCTGTTATGGCTTAGTTCAAATCAGTTCTATTGCTTTATTTTCAGGTTCCTCTTTCCTATATGGTCTCTTGTTAATATTGCCTCATTAAATTTTTATCTAAAGGACTGAATTTTTCAGTTCTAGAATTTTCTTTTTTTTAGGTATTTAGTACAAGGTCTATAGGATCTCACTACACAGATGGGACTCATAGTGATCCTCCTGTTTTTCGGCCTCCCAAGTGCTGGGATTATAGGCTTGTGCCACCACACTCAGTCTCAGTCGCTGGGGGCAGGGCCAGCACGTTACACTGGGGATCAAACCCCAGCTGCTGTACTCTGTCTAAGCCAGTGCTTTAGTCCACTGAGCCATCTGGCCAGCCCTAGAATTTTCATTCAGTTATGTTTTACAGCTTCCAAAAATCTCCATATCTTTTAATTCATTATATACATATGCTCCTGTCCACCCTTTCATAAAGTAATTACACTTTTTAAAAAGTCCTTGTGTGCTACTTTCAATATCTAGGTCATTTATTTCAATGATTAGGGCTTTTTCTATTGCCCGATTTTTCTCTTGACTGAGGAGCTCTAATTTCTAATTTTTCATGCCCTGTAACATTTCGCTCTCTGTGGATGCTATAATCACACTGATTATGAATCCCATCAGCTTCCTCTGAAGGGAGTTGAGCTTTGCTCTAGCATGCAGTTAAATAATTGAAATAAATTTTAGCTCATGGAGGGTTGGTTTTATGGTTTGTCAGGAAGACTTCTCTTTTGAGTTTTCCTTTCATTTCTCCTAGTTTTCTCATTAGTCCCTACGGAAGTTCCTTGTCTTGGGGCACGGTCTTACTTCTAAGTTTTAGTCCTTCTGGGATTTCAGTGGAAACATCACTGGATTCACCATACTCTTCTAACCTGCCAGGATTCAAACTATAAATTCTGAGTTCTAGGTGGAGGACAACAATGGAGTCTTTGCCCAGACCTTGCAATCTTCTAGCTTAAAAATCACTTCAGCTCTTTGAAATCTCGCCCACCCATGAATACTGTATTTCATAATTCAGTGAATTATTTGATCCATTTATCTATTTATTTAAATTTATGCATTTGGTACAGGGTCTCACTATGCAGCTCGCACTCATAGCTATCCTCCTGTTTCATCCTCCCCAGTGCTGGGATCACAGGCATGGGCCACTATACCTGGTCTCCGTGGCTGGCTCGGTGGGCCTGCGGTGGGGCTGGCACAGTATGAGGTACTGGGGATCAAACCTGCATCCTTGTACTTACCAGGCTGAGCTATCTCCTGGGCCCAAAACCTTTTATTTTTTTCAGTTAATGATTTGAGTGGTGTCCACATGCATATTTTTAAGGTTCCTTTTTTGTGCCTCCCTCTCTTTAGGATGCTGAACTATAAGCTTAATCCTCTGACTCTTAAGAACATTAATACTGATGTTTCCATAAGAAAATTCATCTTTAAACTAAGAGAGAAACGCTTTCTAGCTGTGAGCTAAAATCCAAAGACTGTAAAGTAAGATATTACTACTTTTGACCACAGCATGACGGTACCTGCTTGTAATCCCAGTATTCTGGGAACCTAAAGCAGGAGTAGGATTTCAACTACGGTCTGGATAACTTCAATGTAGTAAGACTCTGTGCTGAGATAACTTTTTAAAGGGGATGGGGAAGTAGCTCAATATAAAGGTTCTTTAATCTCCAATATCAGAAAAAATTTGCAAAATATTTTTGCAAGGCAAGGAGCACCATGAATAAACTCAAAACATAAGTGGAAATGAGATAAAATGATTACATTATGACAAAAGAGTGCAAGTTTTAACGCAGATAGTACTTTTCTTTGGTGGTGGTAGGGAATGAACCCAGGGCCTTGGACATGCTGGGCGGACCATCTTCCTCTGAGTAGAAGATTCTCATAAAAATGAATGGACAAGACACTGAGGATGTTGGTCAGTGGGAGAGAGCTTGCCCAACACATGTAAGGCCCATGGCTTGGCCCCCAGCATGGAAAAAAATTATGGACAAAATACTATGAAGAAAAAGGAAAATGACCCAAGCAGATAATATATGAAAAATGTATAGTGAAGTGATCCCCACACAAATGAAAAACTTCTTAATGTCACACATATTTACAGAAACATGGAGATACCATTTCTCACCCATCAAACTGACACAAATCAAAAAGCATGAGAACTTGTTCTTGAACTGCAAGGAACAGACATTGCTGATAGCGGTTTTTTCCTCTCTCTGGAGTTTCAGGAATTTAATGCCTGTCTTGTATGGAGCAATGGTAATATGTTCTGTGTCATAGGACTTTTAAGCCACCAGTCAGCAGGGAAGAAACTAACTCTTACAAATTCGTACAGTTCTTCGAAGGGAAGTTGGTCATGCCTAGCAAAACTACCAATGAGCTTACACTTGGATCCAGCAATTGCATTTTTAGAAAGCTAAATCAAGGATACAATTCCAGGGCTAGGGAGATAGCCCAGCGGTCTAAGCACCTGCCTGGCAAGCTAAAGGACCTGCGTTCAATCCCTGGTACTGCATACCCTGCCGACCCCAAAACCCCAGTCATGCTGTGCTGGCCACCAACACTGTATGTGGTAACACACACCTGTAATCCCAGCACTGGGGAGGCTGAGACAGGAGGATTATTATGAGTCTGAGCTGCATAGTGAGACACTGTACCAAACAAATGAATGAATGAATGAATAAATAAATAAATAAGAAAATGCTTAAAGAGTTTGGGTACATCACAGTGACATAAGGAACAGTGTCAAAGAGCTTTATGATGAGCAAGATTGGCAAAAGCTGCATAAAAAAATATAAATAATTGATAGTATTAGATTTAATTTTTTAAATGTATTTTGTGCAGGGTCTCACTGCGCACCTCAGACTCGTAGTGATCCTCCTGTTTTCAAGCCTCCCAACACTGAGATTTCAGGCATGTGCCATCATGCGTGGACATGGTGGCCAGCTCAGGGAACCTGGGGGTGGGGCCAGTGTGGCCTGTGGTGCCTGGGATCGAACCCTGGTCCCAGCACTTGCCTAAACAGGTGCTTATTCTGCTGAGCTATCTTGCTGGCCCTAGATTTAATTAATTTACTTTTTGCATTTAGTACAGGGTCTACAGGGTCTCACTATACAGATTGGACTCGTAGTGATTCTCCTGTTTTCAGTCTCCCAAGTGCTGGGATTACAGGCCCATGTCACCATGCCCAGTCTCAATTGTTGTCTCAGCGCACCACCTTGGGCGGGGCTGTCACAGCATGCCAGGGATCAAACCCGGCTCCTGTGTCTGCCTAAACAGGAGCTTTAATCTGCTGAGTTATCTGGCTGGGCCCCTAGATTTAATTTAAAAGCATAAAGCACACATCTCTGGATCCAGGGGCCAGTGGGATAGCTCAACAGTCTAAAGCACCTGCTTCGGCCAGCTTAAGCAATCACAAAGACTATAGCTTCATTCCTGGCACCACGCGCCTTGCTAGCCCCACCCCCATGGCACCCTGAGCTGGCCACAAAACAAACAAACAAATGAAAACTATGAATTCACACTTGTACCAATATAATTAATTGAATAAATACTTGGAGGAAGGGGCTAGCTCAATGGTAGGGTACTTATCTAGCACTGTGAGGCCCTGGATTTGAGCCCCAGCGCCAGAAAAAAAAACTGCAAGAAACGGGAGAGCTCTTACTTTCAGTTAGCAAACATGGTAGGAACAAGGGAAATAGAAAATTCCCATAGCACTGTGGCATTCACTGCTTCCAGGAAGATTCACTGAGAGGTGCTAAAAATAAAGGGTGAACGCTTGAGGAAAGACATCTGCAGAGTCAAGCATCAGTTCCACCTTCGCCCTGGGTGCGCAGGATACCTTGAAGACACCACTAACATTCCTGATCCCTGGTTCCTAGCTATAATGAGAAAGGTTGACGAGATGACCCTGGGGCCACTGCCAGCTTTCTCATTTCTGCAGAAATGGCCATACCTCTCACGCAATTCCCAGAAGCATAGCTGCTCTTCCTTTTCCTTCCCTTCCCTTCTCCCCCTTCCCTTTCTATTCCCTTCTCATGGTAGGGTTGTTTTAGAATACAGGGCTCTGCAGGGAGAAGATGGAGAAAACTGGGAAGCGATGGCAAAAGAGAAAATGCAACTCCTGATGTTGACTGACGTCTGGGTTACTGTAGGGTGGACAGGGAGCAAGGGACAGAAGCAATGCTCAACAGCAATATTGCCTAGTCAGCCACAGCGAACAGGGACATGCCATGCCAAGCCTTGAAGCAGCGAGTGCTGAGGGTGGGCACATTCTGCTGTTGCTGCCTCCTGCCAGAACAGAGACCTGTTCTGGGTCTCTCCAGACCACAGAATGACCCCTCCTGAACCGCCGAGAATGGCTTAAGGCAACATCATCCATTCATTCCCTCGAGGATTTTAAGATTTTAATCTTAAATCCTTTTAAGATTAGAGTAATTAATCCTTTTAACATAGAGCAACGAGAATGTGCTTTATATAAAAGAACTTTCAGGCCCCAGTCAGCAGAAAGGGAGCCTCTCTTTCACAGAGATGGTCCATGCATGGGCAGCAACCATGCCCTGAAGACGCAGGAGGACCCCTGCCCAACCCATCAGCTCACCTTCCCAACCCAGCTCATCCTGGGGAAGTTAGAAGCGACGTCGAACTCATGTCCTGAGCTCAGGAAACTGGAGCGCCAAGTGTCTTGTCTTTGATGTTCTGCGCCTGAAATAATCTCTTGATACTTCTGTATCATCAGATTTTTAGGGAAGCATATGCTATTTAGGTCATTGTGTTGGGTTTTATTTCTTTATTTTTTCAACTTTCTGCAAAGCTTTACTCCAGAGGGGCTCAGTCCTTGGCAGCTGCCTTCCTCATGGCAGCCAGCATGGTGCTCAGCTCCTCACGCTTCCTCTTGGTGTGGATGTGCATCCCCACCCTTTTCTTGATGAACTTGAGGGCGCGTTTGTCCTTGGAGGCCTTGAGCAGCTCCATGGCGCACCACCCATAGGGCATGAAGCCGTGTATCTCCCAGATCAGGTCCTGAACAAACTTGGTGTGTTTGGTGAGGCATCCATGATGGTGGTTGTGCCTTGGTTTGCTCACATTTTTAGTCACCTGGTGGCCTTTGTTGACGCCCATGGCCATGGGATAGCAGAGGGCCATGGCTACTGTTCTGCAATGGTTGCTGTGGTGGAAGGACCTGGGCTGCACAGAACTCTCGGACATCTTGTGTTGGGTTTAAAAAACAGAAAAAGAGACAAGCTTCTGTCACTCTGCGCCTATCCCTACCCTCAAGCTCTTGGGACAGTGCAAGAAATTCAGCCCTGGCTCTCTCCTGAACTTGTTGACAATGGTCTTTCCCAGCTCCTCTCAGCTGATCAAAGATCTTGATGACCCCGCTTGATTGGCATGCATCCCTTTCCATGCATGTGCCATGTATGTGCCATTTGATCAACACAGATGGGTTGTATTTCCCCTAAAGAAGCACTTGGGTAAAATTCCCAACACCAACTGGACAAGCTGAGCAAAGAAACTGTGGTCTAAAACTCTAAAAGCCAGAAGAATTGGCCTCGGCTCTTAGAGACACTGTGGCTTTACTGCATTCTAAAGATCTAAATCAAGAGCTTTAAATTCAAAGACACTTCAGGAGCAATCAGGTTGTACAACAATAAAAACTGTAGGTGACAGTATTGTTTTCTAAACAATAGCCCTACAAAGTGACACTTCCAATAATCCTATTGAAAGCCTGTACCAACTTCCATCCAAATCTCCAATCCTGAAATGGCAAAAATGACTTGAGCAGTTGCTTGAAAATTAGTTTAAGTTCTGGACTTCAAGGATAACCTGCAATGCTCATTTGGAACTACTTGTTCCTTGTCTTGTGACTTAACTTTGTATCGTAGAGGAAAAAACATCTTGTGCTCAGTTTCTTAATTGTCCCTGGGGGGTTCTCCAACACCCTGAATTGAGGGCATGCCTCCTGCGGTGGGAGAATGTAACAGGTGATAAGAGGTAAAATATCAACCAACTGCAGGGAATTATAACTGTTTTCTGAACTCAGACTCTAGACTCATTTGACTCTCCCAGCTCAGCACTCACTCTACACATTAGAAAATACACGCTCACTTGTTAAATACATGGACACTGACAATCTTTTCACCATAGATTTTCTCCAGAGAATGGCAGGAACAGCCTTGGTGAGACAAGCCAACATTCAGTGGTTTCTTCCCTCTCTGCCACCATGGGGAAATGATGTGGCAGCATAATGAACAACTATTTGTGGCATAATTTTGGAAAGGTATAGAAGTAATTTTACAAGGGAATGCATAGGACACCTCTCTTTTTGTCCACTTGCAGAGTGAGGCATTTTCTGGCCCCATTCTGAGTGAAACTCTGGCCTCTCCAAGGAGGGGAAAAGTTATCAGGGCTTTGCAAATGTTTGTTCTCTCGTGTGGGTCCGTGGTCCTTCCAGCATCAGAGGCAGGTGGCTCTCCAATGTATAGGGAAGTGTTGGCCACGTAAGTCTAACATGAAAGATGCACTAGAAGAAAATTCAAGAACAACAGTAAATCTCTGGGAAGGAACGTAAGCCTACCCTGTTTTTGTGCCTTTTATGTAAAGATCCTGAATAAAACCATAGAATTACTTTTTGGCAAACTTGGAATTCTAGATGGAATCACCCTCCAAAGACCACTATTTAATTTCATTTGGGTCAGGTGTTCCAGTTGCTAAGCAGAATCTTTTATTTCAAGCTTGCCAAAATAATACAGGTAGACAAGAGCAACATATGCTAGCTGAGCAAAATTTAGGCAAAAAAAAATACAAACTAATATATAGAGGCAGTCCATATTCTTTCCCCCAACCTTGTAGGTTTTATCTTAAATTAGTACGCATTTTGTCTACCTTGGGTTAAAACTAGATGCGCACTCACCCCAAGATAGGAGCGCTGCTTGAACGTTTTTGTGGTCTTCTTAGTTTAGCCCTAGTAAACAGTTTTGCATAATGAATACTGAATTGCACTGACCATAAAAATAGATACATTAATAAGACAAGGGATGTTAGTGTAAGATTTGTAGCTTTTCAAGCACTTTTTTACACATTTCCTTTTATTTCACCTATGCAACAAGTTCATATTATACTCACTTTTATTCCAAATTATAGAAGTGGAAACTGAAGCTGAGAAATGGCAAGACCTAACTGAATCTGAAACCTTTGCTTTGCCCCATGTGTACACAGCCAATGCTCATATGCAGAAAACAGGGGATGCTTTCCCCAGAATTAGAAAATAGGCACCCATGGAAAAATTCCTCCATCAGAGAACAACCATAAGTAAGAAATATTTCTATTAAGTTAACCCCAGACAGTGTCTAGGACTATGCAGAAAATAGAATTAAAAGTGATTATTTTATAACGGACCTGTTTTCTAACATCACTAACATAAAAGTATGAAAGAACATGATAGATTCTCTAACCCTGAAGATAAAAGGAAAGTTGGAGAGATACAGTGTTAGGAAACTGTGCGCAGGTGCACAGGCCCTGATAGAGTGCTAGGGAAAGATAATTTGGTCCCATATTTGTAGAGAGCAGTTTGGCAGCATAGAAAGCCCAAACACTACCACTTTACATTTTGTTCAAGTAATATGTGTGTGCCTGCTAGAACTGCTGACAATTTTTGCTTTGGGATGCTCTATTAGTTATCTATGGCCACGCAATAATGACTGTGTCTCCAAATTTAGCATCTTAAAAAGACCCTCATTATCTCACCCAATCTCTGGGGCTATGAATCTGGGCATGTCTTGGTTGGGTGCTTCTGGCTCAAGCATCCTCGTGAGACTGTACTGTTGCTTGTACCACCCTTGCCATCTCTGGAGAGTTGATTAGGGCTGGAAGAACCCTTCTACGCCTATTCATAAAACTCCTGATAAGAAGTTTCAATTTCTTGTCTACTTATTACATGGCTCACCCTCCCCTCCAGGGAGTTATGAAAGATGGAGAGAGGGAAGAAGGATGAAGGGGAAGGGGAGGAGGGGGGGCAGAAGGGAAGAGGGGGAGCACTAAGGTACCAGCCATAGCAGGTTCATTTGTAATGCAATCGCAGGATAGAGATGCCGTCATTTCTGAAGTAGTCTGCTTGTTACACAGAACCTCCTTGTATGCTGTAGCAAATGTGTAAGGAGGTAACTACCATGAGGCAGGACCACATCCTGAATCTCAGTGACTACCACCCATTCTCAGGCTCCCAGTGATTACTGTTCGTCTGAGAACACACTCATGCTTTCTCATAAAGATTTTATACCATTGCACAGCTTTGGGCCAGAATCTTGCATCTCATCATCCACATCATCCACAGCTTTAGATGTGGGTAAAGCTCCCAGGGGCCGTCCTTATGCATTCCTCTTGCTCTGAACCCTAAAGGGACAAGTTATCTGCCATTCACACAGCCAGTGCACAGTGGTGGGACAGGACGAGATAAATATAGGTTCCTGTTCAAAAAAGAGTAACATTGGAAGACCACAGGGGTTGCTGAAATCCAAGTGGGCTCCTGTAGGAACTTCCCTGGTCAAGACTCTGTGTTCCTGGCTTTGACTCCACCTTCTGAGCTCTTGAATTTTCCCTCTGAGGTGTTATTCCTTTTTTGGGGAAGGCAGTATGTGTGTGTGGCTGGATGTTTTTCCAACTTTTTCTGGCTATAGAAGCTTCTTCTGGCTCAAAGGCTGTATTTGTCTTGTATTGTCTCTATGCCTTGTAGCACAAACTGAAAGATGTTTACTTGATATAATTCTTTGAAAAACTTGGTGCACCTCCTGTAAGTCTTTTGGAGGCTCAATTAAACAAGAGCACACCTACAAACCTCTTGGATACAAGGCCCTTGGAGTGTTGAGCAGGCTTAAAGACAATATCCTTTATCTTCATAGAAGCTCTATAGCTTGACTGAGAGGGTCTGTGATTTGTATCTCTAATCTCTGCAAAGGTCCTTGTGCCTGTCTGAAGACCCAGCCTTTATATGTGTCAGTTTCTAAGGGACTTTAAGGTTATATCTTGTGATTTACCTTTAGACCATGATTTTAGAGCATACTCTACATTCTATTTTTGCTTTGAAGCTATTTATTATTTTGTTAATTTTAGCTTATGGCTATGGGTTGAGTTATACCTTCCAAAAGAACGTGTTGAAATACTACTCTACAGGATTTCTGCATCTGATCTCCTTTAAAATAGGGCCTTTGTGGACATAATCAAGTTAAGAGGAGCTGGAGTGAGCCTTGATCCAACATGACGGCTGCTTTTATAAGAGACACCCTGGGCTCAAAGGCACAGAGGATTCAGGTAACTGAAGCATACAGAACTTCAAATAACATCAACCCAACTAAAAACACACCCGGGCATATAATAGTCAAGATCCCAGAAATTCAGCAAAAGAATAATATACTAAAAGCTGCTAGAGAAAAGAAACAGATCACATTTAAAGGAAAACCCATCAGAACAATGACAGATTTCTCTTCACAAACCATGAAGTCAAGAAGAGCATGGAGCAGAGTGCTTCAAGTCCTCCATGAAAACAAATTTCAGCCCAGACTGCTATATCTGACAAAACTCTCTTTCAAGTATGAGGGAGAAGTGAAATACTTCCACAGCAAGGAACAACTAAAGAATTTCATGATGCCAAAGCCAACACTACGCAGTATACTGAAAAATATTTTAGAGAGGGACCAAAACGACCTGAACTCAACAAATGAGAACAGAAAGATCCCACCAAATAGCGCAATTAAACATAGGAGAAAAAGTGGTAAACAATAGTAAATAAAAGTCATGTTAATCTTAAGTCAATACATTTCAACTATAACCATCAATGTAAATGGACTCAATTCTCCAATTAAAAGAAGTAGACTGGAAGAATGGATAAGGAAACAAAACC
>PVKN010009028.1:0-24290 GCA_004027915.1 Capromys pilorides
TCTATCCATGTAGTGAGTAATTTTTTCTCTGAGATAACATCTCTTATTATGATCTTGAGTACCTATAAAATGTAAGAACAATCATATTCTCAAGTTTCAAAATAGTTTTTCTGGTTAGTTCAAGCACTGTTTCTGGTTTCCCACCAGTGTTCTATCCTTTCAGCGTGGTTTGCCTCAGTCCTAAAATACGCGGATGCTGAGCTCCCATTCTGCTGATAGAGAGGTCACATCTAAACTAAGCAGGTGATGCACCTTGGTTTAGGAATGGGGGCCCTGCTACTACGTTACCTCTGGGGCACCAACTCTGTAGGGTGGAAAGGTTTGCAACATGCCAAAGGCTACAAAAAGGTTCAGGATGAACAGTGGTTAACAACAAAGGACCTAGAGTCTGACTGCTTCACGTAAAACCTGCTTCTCCACCTTTAGCTGAGGTCAGCCCATTATTCAACCTCTTTGTAACTATTTTTTTGATAAAATAGCACAATCTTAGCTGAATTTCTTTTTTTTTTTTGTGGGACCAGGGTTCGAACTCACGACTTGCACTTGCTAACTTTAACATGAACACAGTGACAGTACTTTACAGAGTGGCTGAGGTGGCTTTAAAAGAGCCTGCCTGGCATGTAGGAAATAAGAAATGTTGCTTGTCACCGTCATTATCATCCACATGATTCTTCCCATACACTTCACCTGAGCTCCTTTAGTATCCTTGTTCTTCAACTCTGCTGTTACTTTGCTGTTGCCCCTAAACATGTCCTACTTTTCTCATTCCTTTTCTGCCAAGACAAAACCCAAGATCCACCTGCTCTCGCCCTTGCTACGCTTTTAAATTTTCCACAAAGTGTGAGTTTCTCTTTTAAGTTCACTGACATCCTTCTTGGATGTCCATTTGACTTAACTACTGGCCACTGAGTCTTTAGAAATGAAATATTTGTAAGGGACCTTAAAACTAAGCTCACTTAAAACTAAAACTAAGCTCACACTAAACCCCACCCAACTACTTTTTTTTTATAAAATAGCACAATCTTAGCTGAATTTCTTTTTCTTTCTTTTTTTTTTTTGTGTGGGACCAGGGTTCGAACTCGCGACCTTGCACTTTCCAGGCAGGCACTTGTGCCCCTGAGCTATCTCCCCGGTCCCTTTTCTTTTTAAACGAAGTATGAACAGTAGCTTTACTGGGACTGGCACCAGAGCAGGGTCACACTTTCTATTGTCTGGTACAGGGTCTCACTACACAGCGTGGACTCATACTGATCTTCCTGTTTTCAGCCTCCTCAGCACTTGAACCTTTCTTTAACAGTGGCATTTTTTTCCTCTTCTTTTTTCTTTTGGTACTGGAAGTCAAACTCAATACCTCAAGCATGCAGGGCCGATACTGTGCCACCTAGCTATATCCCTGGCCCAACAGTGACACTTTTCTAGCCATGTATATGTATTATTTTTAATCTCTTAAAACCACAACAGAGGTTTTTTCCAAAGAACTTAAATTCCAAAATAATGATGTCTATATGTACATGTTCTCTTATGCAGAGTCAGCTCCAATATATGAACACGAAAGTTCAATAGCGGCACAAGTTAGTACCCTATCAAAACACAAGTTTAGGCAGTTATCAAAGGACAATGTTTAGAATGACCTCAGAGATGAGGTCGTTGTGTTTCCCGCCACACCTGCCCAGGGCCCTGCTGGTCCCTGCTCCCACTTTACAATGATCTCTTTCCCTGTCCTAAATAAGGAGATCACATGCTCTGACCGACAACAACTGTTCCTTTAGCTGAGGGACTTCACTCAGTGACATCCCAAGCAATTACTTAGGAGTGCCCAATGGCGCTGCTTTGGCATTTCCTGCACAGGTGCAGCTTACACAACTGGCTTCCGGGTGACACAGTTAGATCACAACTCACTTTACCTTTGCTGCGACAAAAACCATGGCTGTGGTACAACAGTCTAACCTGAAGCCAGGAGTTTAAAAAAAGCTGATCTGATCAGAACTTGCTTTGGGGTTAACAGAAAATCAAAAGCAAGGACACAGCACGCTACCAAAGTGGGTGAAGCGAGGCAGTGATACCTTGGAAGCCAATGACTCACAGATTAATTTAAACAGAAAAAAGCAGTCCAGTCAGCTTTCCATGGATGGTGATGCTGTGGTAAGCATGAATTTGCCAGTGTCTGCTATGAGGACAGAAAACCTGTCCTCATACAAAAAGGCTTTATGATAGTAAGTTTTGCACTGACCAGGTTGGTGTTGTGGCAGAAGAAATGAGAATGCCCCTGGTCTGCAGCTTCGAG
This sequence comes from Capromys pilorides, assembly GCA_004027915.1. Classification (NCBI taxonomy): domain Eukaryota; kingdom Metazoa; phylum Chordata; class Mammalia; order Rodentia; family Capromyidae; genus Capromys; species Capromys pilorides. The sequence goes on from PVKN010009028.1 coordinate 2,285, forward strand.
CACCCTCTCTGCCCCAGAGACTAACACGGGGCTCTCCAGTGGCCATCTGCTGCACAGGACGCAGCCACACTGCCAGGCACAGGTCTTCTTGCTGACCTCCAGCTCAGCTGTCTTCCTTCAAGGCCCACGATTTCAGATCTCCTTCCTTCCTTCCCTCCCTCCCTTTTACCCTTCTCTTGCTTTTTCTCCTTGTCTCCTCTTGCTTTGTCAGGCATATATGTCCCTCCAGAGTGACATCACCATTTCTGTCTTGACTGGCCAAAAACTGCTTGGTCTCCCAGGCATTGCTCCCTATGAAGCATGAAGACAGCCTGGTCTGATGCCATGATGAATCCTGCCCAGCCTAGCTGGCACTGAACAGGCTGCCTGCCACAGGCTCCTGACTTCTTGTCTCCTTCTCTGTGGGCTCCCCCACGTAGTGACGTCCTGAGAATCTTCCCCTTCTTTGGCATTTTCAGGATGTTCTTGGCCTTGTCTGGGTCTGCCTTTCAGAAGTTAATAGGTCACAAAGGTCTCTTGTACTCTGCTTTCTTTCTGTGGCATCATCTTTGTCCCACTGTTCCAGATGTGTCTGATCCACATCATTGTAGTAGCCAGGGTCTTCCTCCTCCTGTAGAGGTGGGGAAGCCTCACGGGGCATCCAGGTCAGAGGCACAAAGCAGGAGCAGGGCAGCACACACCCACCTGGAGGCCACCATCTTCACGAGGAAGCCTTTTTATTTCTGATTTCTGAAGTTCTGCTTTTTGTTCCAATGCAGATTCTATCAAACATCACCAACTTTCTCCCCACATGTACCATTTTCTTGTTTAAGTCTGCATTGTACTTATCTCTCCCAATACTTATTCCTTGTATCAGAATTAATTGCATCTTGAGTCTTAACTTGTCTCTACAACCTCCCTGGGACTTGTGATTCTCCTGCTTTTGATCCCTTACAGGAGTGTTCACCTGAGCAACACCTCCCTGGCTGTTCTGGGGACCTGATGTACCAGTCATCAAGGTCTTTCACTCCAGTTGTGGTCTGACCACCTGCCAGTGGCAGACAGTGAAAGAGAATTACTTTTCTACATTATAGAATCAGAATACCATCAACTCCTGCTTTACAGAACACTGTAAAGAATGAAACAAGATCATATGTTTTTTGCTTTCTCAAGTTTCTAGAGATAAATCTGAAGTCTCAGGCAAGAATTCTACCACTGAATTATGTACCCAGTCTCAACTGTTTTGTTTTGCTTTGTGTTTTTCAACTTTGTTTTTTGTTCTTAATTTGGGTTTTTTGGGCAGAGTGAGTGCTTAAGTAAATTACAAGAATCACAATATTTCTTTCCAGAAACACTTCAGCCTGCATCTCTAAAAATCAGGGATAGTTTTGGAGGCAAATTCAGCTATTAATTTTAATATTACCCACTCTATATTCAGGCTCTCCTAATCCAACAATGTCTTAACAATCAAGGCTTATATACTACTGCATAATCTCTTAAAAATCTATAAGTTGGGGCTGGGGAGATAGCTCCGTGGCACAAGTGACTGCTTGGCAAGTGCAAGGTCGTGAGTTCGAACCCCGGTCCCGCAAAAAGAAAAGAAAAATCTGTAAGTAGACCCTCCCCTTTCATAATGACATTACTCTTTACAGATATGTAGAAGAAACCAGCGCAGCTATCCCGTGAAGCATCCCACCCCTGGCTGTGACCGCTTCCTGGCGGCGTGGAAGAAGCATTGTTTCGCTACACTCGGTACACAGCGTGAGCCAGCTCCTTTTCCCGTCCCCTGCACCGCTCACCTTTCCGAACCTGCAGGAGCAGATCAATCCCCTCTTGGTAACACACTAGGGCCTGCTGGTACCGGGACTCCGAATCTAGTTCCACTGCCCGGTTCAGCACAGTGATTGCGGCTCTGAACTCGGGATCCTGCCCCACCTGGGACTTGGCCATAATTGCTACAACAACCTCTGCTCCTCCGCCCGGACTGAAAGCGCCTGGGTTTAGTGCAATTCCGGGAAAGAGCACGCGGCACGCCCGCGCCTGCGCTCTCCTCCCGCATCCTCGGGTAGGAGGACTGTAGCCGGAACTAAAAGGCCCCTCCCGGAACGAAAGGGCGCGGGTGCGCGGACGGCGAGGTTTGAGTGTTGCACCTGAGGGTCCTTCCTCCTCTTGGCTTCCGCTCTGTGCGGAAGTTCCGGCTGGATGTTTAGCGGGCGCCGGTGAGTGAGAGTGAATCTCTGAAAATACTACGTTTTCATTCAGAGGCTGTGTGCTTCCCTCGGCTCCATACTGGTTCGTTTTCCCCATGGCATTCAGAGTTGGCGGGTTGCACTTAGAGAAATACCTTCACGTTCCAATTCCTTCTCACCGACTCCCGAGCAGCCGTCGGCCGACCCGGCGCCCTTCCAGGACCGCTGGGCCGCTCTGGGGTCGCCAGTGCTGGACAGCGCGCGAGTGGGAGTTCCCGCGAGCTTGTTAAGCGTGATAAGTGTCTCTGCTTTATTCATAGCTGAGGGCTTTCCCTGGGGATCAGTGTAACAATTATTTTTAAAACAAGGGCAAAATTGTCTTATTTTAAAAGTGATGTCTTTTAGAATGAAACTTTCTGAAGCCGGCAGCGAAAATGTTTGCCACTTACACAAAACTTGATTATTGCAAGCATGCTTGGGTCGCCACCTACCCAAAGCTGCCCCTGCCTTTTTTTCCAAGAGGTCATTGTAAGACTGTTCCCTTTTAGGCCTAGCAGTTGAGAGAAGGGAGACCAATTGCGAGTTTTTATTTTGGCAAGGGTAATTTTAAGTTCTGTATTTGTGTACTGGTCTGGCCCCCCCACTCCCGCGTGCTTGTGTTACTAAATGCATGTTTCTTGAGAAGGAATCGTTTTTTTAAGAGCCTGTACATGCATGGCAAAGGTAAAGCAAAGTTAAAAAAAAAAAAAAATCTGATACAAAATTACCTTTACAGGGCCAGTAAGATGGTTCAACGGTCTAAAGCGCCTTCTTAGGAAAACGTAGGCAACCACAGGGACGGCGGTTCGATCCCCGGCACCACATGCTGCGCCAGCCCCACCCACAGGGTAGACTGAGCTGGCCATAATGCAAAAAATAAAATAAAATAAATTTTAAAATATTACCCTTACAAGGCCAGGGATACGCTCAACGGCAAAGCGCTTGCCTGAAAAACACAAAAGTCCAGAGTTCGATTCCCCACACACACAAATACACAAAACAACAATTACCCTTACAGCCTACCACTGAGAGATATGTTAATATTTTTTGACAACCTTTCAGAGCTGTATATACACATCTTGGGCATTTTAAAAAATAAATATTTGGGAATTTTGTTTGTTTGTCTTATTGAGACAGTCTCACAATGCAGTTCAAGCTGGCCTTGAACTCTCACTTTGTAGCCCAGGCCAGTCTAGAACTCACAAGAATCCTCCTACTTCAGCCTCCCAAGTGCCGGGTTCACAGGCATAGGCCACCACATCCCACTGTCTTTTCCTGTGTGTGTGTGTGTGTGTGTGTGTGTGTGTGTTTCCTATTTTTACAGCTATGCTAGAGAAGAGTTATTGCTTCCAGGTCCAAGAGTTACATAGCGAATACAGATAAGCTCTAAGATAAAATTGAGGGGCTGAGAATGCAGCGCAACAGTAGAGGGCTTAACTTACAGATGGGAGACCCAGGCTCAGTCCTCCATGCCACAAAAGCAAAATACTTGATTGTCACACTTTATGATAATCTGTAAATTAAACTTCATTCAACAAGTATATGGTGAGCACCTACTATGGTGAAGTTGTTGCTTTAGGACGATAATTAGGATACATCTTTTGTTATACTAGGTCAGAGAAAAAACAAATTTAAAAAACTTTACAATCTTTTATTTTTGTGTTCAGTATAGGGTCTCACTACGTAGCTCAGACTTGTAGTGATCCTCCTGTCTCAGCCTCCCAAGGGTTCGATTACAGGCATGGGCCAGTTTCAGCAGTGGCCTGCGTGATGTACCCAGGGTTCTGGGGCCCACAAGGCATGTGGTACCAGGAATCAAACTTGGGTCCTTGGGCTTGCCAGGTAGTTTCTTAGACTGCCAAGCTATCGCCCCAGCCCCAAATCCAAGTGTTTATATCATTTTCCCATAAAACTGACATGCTTTGAATGAAGATAAACAAGTTATGTGCTGTTAAAAAAAAAAAGATTGAGATTGCTGACAGTTGTGTGTCAGAAAGTTAATATAATCAGGGTAAACTTCACTGAGAAGATGAGGTTTGAAACCGAACATGAAAGACCAGGGCATTAGTCACGTCGGGATCGTTTCTCCTCTTAAAGGGAACTGCTGCTTGGCTGGTCTCAGGCCAAGGAAGGGATCAGCCTGTCTAGTGAAGTCCTAGATTTCCAAGATGGGAAGACGGGGGAGGTGGGGCAAAGGCTGGCAAATGGTGTGCAGAGAAATGAGGTGTCTTTGGCTTGCGCTGTGACTAGGTGAAGAGGCCCTGCAAGCTTTGAAAAAAACGTTAGCTGTCTAGAGGTGAAGGTGGCGTAGTGTTCATGCGTGCGTTGCACCGGCCGTGCCCTCAGGATAGTGTCACTTGTTAGTATGATGCGTGTGATAGAATTGATGGACCAGTGTGGATACGCTGTTGGCTAAAGCCCATGGTGATTTTTTCAGATTTCCTTAGTTTTTGCCAGGAAGCCACATTATAATCACTGAGTGACCATATCTTCTCCTATTCCTCTTGCCTTGCAGTGACTGTCATTTATTGACAGCTTCTTGTATGTCGCATATTGCTTCACATGTTCTGTGCAGTAACTCATTGTAGAGGTCCTGGATTCAATCCCCCAACACTAGAGAAAGAAAAAACACTGCCCTTACTAAAATCAAGATTTGTTTTGTTTTGTGTGCAGTATTGGGGATCAAATCCAGATCCTTCAGAATGATTTGTCTCCCCAGCCATTTTTAAATCTTTTATTTTGAGGCAGGCTCTCCCTGAGACACTAAGTTGAGACTCGGCTCAACCTTGTGATCCTCCTGCCTCAGCCTCCTAGAGTGCCGGGATTACAGGCCTGTGCAGTGGGCCCACCTCTAAGATTTTATTGTTAAATGGAGTTTACGGTTAACTTGCTGATTTACTTCGCAGCACCAGAGAAGGGAAGAACCTGTCCATTTCCAGAGCATCTCACCAGTAGATCTGTTTGCTTTCTACAACTTCTGAAGACAAATAATTACAACACTATGGCAGGGATTTTGTGTTCAGTTGTTTACAGGCCCCCAGGCAGGCTACAGGTGAGTGTCTAAAGAATTGTGTATTTTTGTGTTTGATTTTTTTTTTCCTCTGATCACAAAACATAAGGCAAATTCTTTTATGAATTATTTTCCTTATATATTAATCTTTAATGCAGAGGTTAATTTTGTTTAATTATGGTTGAGCTGCTATTTCATTGCTAATGATTTGAAATTACAGTCAGGCCTAGTAGCACACACATAGCTCCAGCCACATGGGAGGCCAAGGCACAAGCAACCCACAAATTTAAGACCAGCCTGGGCAACATGGTAAGCCCCGTCTCCAAAAAAAAAGAAAGAAAAGAAAAAGAAAAAGAGAAGAATACCAAGACCTTGGTAAAAGACAAAAGATTTATATGATCTGAAGAGAAACTGGAGTATAATACTAAGCTCTTGGAAGCATAAAACCTCTTTTCTTGAGAATATGTCAGTAGAATATGGCCACTGTTGATTTCCCTGGGTGTGCCTTAATCTTAAAAGTCTTAGTGTTTTCTCATCAGTTATGAAAATTGTATGTTTGTTTTATCTTTGAGACTGAGTCTTGTCATGTGCTTCAGGCTGGCCTTGAACTCAGTATGTAGCCAAGGCTGAACTTTGAACTTGCCGTGATCCCCCTGCCTCAGCCTAGTGAGTGCTGGGATTACAAGTGTGTTCCACAATGCCAGCTGAAAATTGTACATTTCAATCACAAATTTAAAAAAATACAAAGAAACAAAAAAGAATCTCCCAGAGAGAACTGATGTTAGAATTGTCATGTATTTGCTTCTAGTCTGTGTTCAGAGAATGCAACGATGTATTAGCCTAATCTACACTTACGGACCATGTTTTAGACCTTGGTACAAACAAGGTCTTAGTGCAGACCTGCAGCTGGCTGTCAGAAGTAGTAATGTATACCGCGTTATTTTACTTCAGCTGGGCCCCAGGAGGTCAGTAGTATTCTCCTTTAGTTCTGAGGAGACTGGCTTCGGTGTGGATGAGTGTGTCCCCTCTTGGCCCTAAGCAGATGTTTCCAGTGTAGGGAAGACCTTTTCCTTTTCACCCCCCGCCACCCCCAGCTGTTGATGCTGTCTGAGGCTGAAGGGGATGCGGGTGTAGCCGTTGTCTATCACACAGCACTTCCCTGGGGCGAAAGGTTGGCGGGAATTCCCCTTCTAGTCCCGCCAGGCAGCCCAAGAAAAACAGAATTGGAGGAATATAGGAGTGAGGCCTTGACAGGACTAGAAAGAAAACTTGCTTTGGATTTTTTTTTCTGTATTATTTTGTTGAAGGTGAATTACTATGCATGGTCAAGATCAAAAGATGGTAAACCATGACTTGAAGGCCAAATCTAGCCTGCCTCTTACTTTTGTAAATAAAGTTAATGAAACAGTCACTCTTTTGTTTGAAAATTGGGTACGAGTTCTTTCACCCTAAATTGGCAAAGTCTTAGCAGTAAGGATAGCTCAGAGCTGGACATACCTGCTATCTGCTCTTTTATAGAAAACATTTGCTAACTCCTTGTTATATACTTACATACTTTTATCTTTGATACATTAGTAGGTAGAAGAGATATAGTCATTCAGCCTGAGAGCTATGATAAGCTTTTAACCATTGTAGGTTAGTTCAGAACAGACTCTTGACAACTAAAGATTGCTGGTCATAGATTTCTGCACTAGACAGGGTTCTAAAAGAACAATTTCTTTTTTCTGTATCATATTTTAGACTGTGACAAAACGTGTGGACTCTCTCATGGGAATAGATTGGATTCGTCACAAAGTTACCAAATCAAGAATTCCAGATAAAGTAAGAGGTTTTTTATTGCAGTTTTTAAAAAAATTGTGTCTGAAAAGGTACTCACTTTGTAATATTGAAAGCTTTTATATTATTATATTTGATGATGGTACAGCATTTAAAATGTAGGATTCATGAAAATGATGATATTGAAAAGAGAAGTGTATGCTGTTAACCTGTTCCACTGGCTTGCCTAGGAGCAGGTTTTTATTATTTCTGAGTCTGTGGGTTTCCCCCGTGACGTGTTTTTTGTCACCATCGTGGGGAAACCATGGGCCTTCCATCCAGCTCGTGCACGCGCTCATGACTTGGCCCTGTCTGCAGCCACCATTGCGCCTTTGAATTCAGCCCCTTCTGTTACATTGTTGTACACCTGTCCTACTTGTAGAAAACATAGGCTAACTCCTGTACTGATTTTAATTTTCATTTTGTTTTGCATTATTTGCTCTTTAGTTAATCGACTATTTCGTCAAGTACTTTAGGGAAGTTACAGAACAACTGATCAGAAAATATGGAGACTTCCAATATAGTCTCCCCTCAACATAAAATTTTCCGGCTGGGGAGATGGCTGGACAGTCTAAGCTCCTGACTAACAAGCGCAAGGACCCAGGTTCAATCCCTGGTACAACATCCTGTGCCACACACACATGCTCGCGCGCGTGTGCGCCATGCAGGCCACTGAAACGGTGTGGTGGTGCGCGCCTGTAATCCCAGCACTGAGGAGGCTGAGACAGGAGAATCACTATAAATCCGAGCTGGGTAGCAAATCTGTACTAAATAAATAAATAGAAGATTTTTTTAAAATATAGTTTTCACTGGCTTTAACTTTGCATGCTGTTGTGGTACAGTTGTTGCAGTTGTTGAAACAACAGCAACACATTACTATTAAAGGCTGTAGTTTATGTAGGGATCTCTCACTGTGCTGTGTAGTTTAGATTTTGACAGATGTGTAGCATTGTCTGTTCATATTACAGAACAATCATGTTTCATGTTGCAGAACGTTGCAGAATAGTATTGCTGCCCTGAACTTCACCTGTGTAGTACTCTAATTCCCAAGCCCTGGCAACACCTGGTGTTTTAGTTTTACTGTATCAAAAATGTCATATAGTTGGAATCATATATCTTTTCATACTGATTTCCCTTAGTAGTGTTCAGTTAGGGTTCTTATGTCTTTTCCTGACTTAATAAACTTCTTTATTCTTAATAAGCTTATTTATTATAGTTATTTGTTTTAATTTTTTAACATATTTTTATTTTATTTATCTTTATTCCTATTACAATTTGCTATGGTATAGATTTACATAGTTTATCTGTACACTCACCTATCAGTGGACCTCTCAAGTGCTCTCAGTGTAGGGCAGTAGTGAATTTGTACAAGTTCGTGTGTGTAAGGCTTCTGGTGCGTTTTCAACTCACTCCATAAGTTCTTGGGAGCACAGTTAGGGACTGTCAAGTCAAGGTTATGTTTAGCTTTGCCAAGGCTTCCCTTCTTTTCTCCCTGCCTTCCTCTTCATTTTTTTATTGTGGCAAAATACACAGAACAGAATATATCTTCTAAATCCTTAACTTCAGATTTTGAAATATTTAGCCTTTAGCAGCTGATGCCTGGTGTGAAGTCCGCACTCTGAAGGTGCTGGACTTCTGCTTTCACACAAAGGGCGCCCCCCGCCACAGGGCCAGCACAGTCTCCCCAGTGTGTTCTCAGTGCCACTGCTGTGCTCTACCAGTTAAAGGATAAAGCAAAACCTTAACTGTGTGGTATTTGTTCTGAGAGGATGAAATTTTAAAGCTGTTTATCTGAGTTATCAGCCTAGTGTGGTATAAATGTTCCATTGGAGGTTAGGAATTATATAAATGTTGGGGATGAGATAATTATGTGATTATGACACAATTATGTGATGCACATGGGTGTGTGTATGTGTGTAAGAAAAAATGAGATACAAAACCTTTTTTTTTTTTTAACTATGAGACACATTGAAACTGTGTAAACAGAAAATTTATTATTTCTAATTCTCCTGCTCTAGGTGTTTCAGCCTTCATCTGAAGATCATGAAAAGTATGGTGGGGATCCACAGCATCCTCACAAACTACATGTTGTTACCAGAATAAAAAGTACGATAAGACGACCGTATTGGGAAAAAGATATAATCAAGATGCTTGGATTACAAAAAGTATGCAACTACTTTAGTCCTTTATAATATTGTTGAAATTCACTTTAACTTTTCTACTGTTTAAATTTTTTTTTTTTTTGCTGGTCTGGGGTTTGAACTCACAACCTTGCACTTGCCAGGCAGGCACTTGTGCCATGGAGCTATCTCCCCTGCTCCCTCTACTGTTTAAATTTTGAGATACATATTTCCTATGTTTAAGTGTACAGCCTAGTAGAACTTATTCATAATCATATGTTTAGGTAGAAAAAGCCTCCAGTTAACACATAACCTAGAACCATACACATCATAACTGAACTCGTGACATCATTTCTTTCATTCCTAGGCACACACTCCTCAAGTTCATAAGAACATCCCTTCAGTAAATGCAAAACTGAAAGTGGTTAAGCATCTTATCAGGTTTGTTGTCAATTATCTTAGTCATTTGAAAAAAAAAGTGTTCCTTAGCATAATTGTAAATATACTTTCTTATGTCACAGAATCCAGCCCCTGAAGCTGCCGCAAGGACTTCCCACAGAAGAGAACATGGCTAACACATGCCTCAAGAGTACTGGGGAGTTAGTAGTGCAGTGGCATCTGAAGCCTGTGGACACCAGTAAGCCCAGCACTCAGGGGGCTAAGCCAGAAGAATCCCTACAAGTTCAAGGACAGACCCAGGCTACATAGTTCAAGAGCAGCCTAAATACAAAGTAAGACCTTGACTGAAAAAAGAAAAAAACCCTGTGCAATAAGAAACAAGACCTGATGCCACAGAACTTCATATTTTAAAAAATGCAAATTATATCTAAAGTTGTTGGGAAGTTGGGCATGGTTGGCGCATGCCTGTAATCCCAGCACTCCAGGAGATTTGCTGTGAGCTTGAGGCCAGCCTGCACTAGTGATACCCTGTCTCAAAAAAAAAAAAAAAAAGGTTGGTGAAAAAATGTTTTCATTAAATAATTTTCAATCTCAGTCATTTTTACTGACTAAACCTATGATGAGCCTTCCTTATTATATAGACTTGGAAGTTTGGAGGTTATTATTAATTTAGTGTTGGCTCCTTTTCCTCTAAGAGTTTAACTCAAAATGGGTAAGAATGACATTGTCTGAACATCTAGATTTAGGTTTTGTTGTGGTTTGGGGTTCTGCAAAGGGAAACAATACAATACAGGACACTTTGTTATGAGATTATTTTATAGTCACCCAAAGAGTCATATACAAAGAGAGTGCAGGAAATCTGTCCACACCCTAAAGACCAAAGAATCCAGCTGAGGGCCTGGATGAGTCCAGCTGCAGACCGAGAGCCCGTAGTGATGCCTGCCAGGGTCCAGCTAGAGGCCAAGCTCCTGTGACAGTGCCTCATGCAGACCCTCTGGATCTGTGCTGGGAAGGCCCAAAGGTCAGTGGTGGAAGCTAGAAAGTAAGTCTATGCCAGCACGATGAAGGATCTGTGCTAGCAGTCTGTGCTGGAGCCAGGAAGCGAAGCTCAAGGTAACCAGAGCTCCTCCAAAAAGTACCACAGCCATTGTCAGCAACAGTGAGGTCCCACGCTCCTCCAGGGGTGAGAACAGCCCAGTTCTCATCAGGAAAGCCAATGTAACAAGCTTCTCCAGGAGACTGAGCTGTGCACCACCTTCCCTCCAGAGCCAGGATGCAGTGCTCAAATTGAGGACCAGAGCTCCCCAAAAGTGAGCCACAACCGTCCTCAGTGACAACCAAGTCCTGAGCTCCACCTCTAGCTGGAACAGCAGAGCTCATCAGGAAAGCCAGCACAACAAACTCCTCAGGAGAACCAGCAGCTTCCTAAGCTTCCCAACAACAACTTTTCCTCTCCAGTTCTGCCTCTTACGCTGTGGAAACAATTCTCAGGTGGGCCTCCCACACCCAGCACCATGATGGTTCAGTGCAGCTGGGTGTTACAAGCCGACCGCCAGTCGGCAATCCACCACAGGTCCACTGATACCTCAGCAGTTGTCGTCAACTTTTCTTAGAAGTTGTTTCCTCATGTAAATGAGTTCCACACAATTTGAGAGACTTTAACCCATTTTGTATTGCTGTAGCAAAATACCTCAACCTTCTTATGTTATAAGGAAAAGGTTACTTGGCAGCACTGAAAAGCCTGTGCTTGGACAGTCTTATCAGTAAGGGCCCCTGTGGTGTGTGGCCCATCTGTGAGGGGTCCCGCTGAGTGCTCCTCACAGGAAGTACCTTAGTGCTTCCCCAGGGCCCCATCGGTACCCAGAACAAACCCTGTTAATGCCCTAGCAGGCTCTTTGACCTCTGAAGTGTTCAGGGGAAATCCAGGGCAGAGAGGATGTCCTGGGCCCTTAGGGAGCTTGCAGTCCTATGAGGCCAGAGTTGGGCACGCAGGTGCTGCTAGATGGCTTCTCTGTGCCCCAGTGTCTATAAATACAGATGTAAACACAGCCTCACTGCATCCCTGCACTTAACACCAAAATAACATTTGTTTTCCAGATATAAATCTGATTTGGCATTGCTGCCTGGACAAAGCATTCAGCTCTATGCGTTTTGTTTTGTTTTGTTTTTTCTCATGGAACAAGGGTATGAAACAAATCATTTCAGGAGTTACTTAAAAGCAGATTTATCATTCTGTTTTGAATTCAAAATGAATTTTGAGCTCTAATGTCAATAGTTGAGCTTGCTATGTAAAAGAAGAAAAAGGAATAAATCTTTTACAGAGAATGAGTTTTGTGTGGTACCAGGGATCAAACTCAGGACCTTAACACTTGCCAGGCAGATGCTTATGCCGCTGAGCCATAACTCCAACTGGTTTCTCTGCTTTTGAAGTAAGATGTAGAGATGCTTTGTGAGGGAGGCCTGTGGCAGCTCACTCAGGCTGGTTTTGATAAGGAACCTCTGTGTTCTTGCTTCTCTTGCACAGTTCGACTCAGACAACACCAGCACTGGTGCACTCCCTGTTGTCCCAATCTCCTGACATAGATCTTGGTGTTCAGAGGTATCACATGAAGGCAGAAGCACTACGTAAGGTAGGGCTGAGGCTAGTGATGAAATAAATCCCATCAGCTAAAAGCTAAGTTATAGCACTAATCCAGCCATCATTGCATATCCAGCATGTGTGGCCTGGAAGAGTCTAAGAGCCCTGGGGAGGCGTGGCAAGCTGGTCAGCAGGTCAGCGTGCGCTCTCACCACAGGGCCGAACACACATGCTCACTAGTGCTGTCCACTTCCCGAGAAGTCCAGCTGAAGTTTGATGGATGGTCTCCTGCTGTTAGCCTCAGAAGTGGGAGGCGTGCAGCATGGCAGCCCTAGGTCCTGGCCACTGTTCTCTTTCACTGGGGTCACTCTCACCCTATGGAGTGAATTCTCCAACTTTTAATTGACCCACAGTTGCTTACAGAGCAGATTTCTTTCCCTGCCCTTGTCTAGTTTTTTGTTTAGGATAAAAAGAACATAGAAAACGCTGCTAGAAGGCATCCCCACCCCTCAGAACCTGATAACAAAGGGACACTAACTTCTCTGTGCTCAGTCTAGTTGGGGAGCAGCCTGTACACCACATCATGCCGTGTTCCTCCTGTGTGGTTGCAGGCACCTAAATAAGCAGTTCCTGCCAATTTTGTGCTCCCTCTTAATATGCTAACACCCATACTGTGTAGGTGGGTGGAAGGTACATTGACTAGTAAAGTGTAAGTGATTTTAATCTCAGCATCTGAAGGCTAAAGGAAGGGATCTAATAAGTTGCATATCAAGAATTATCTGAAAAGGAAGAAGCCATTACAAAACATGAGCTCACCCAGTGCACTTAGTTTTTTTACTTTTAGTTTTGAGGTAGGATCTTCCTACGTAATCTAGGCGGTCCTTGAATTCATGGTGGTCCTCCTGCCTCAGCCTCCTGAGTGCTGGGATTATAGGTGGTACTACCATGCCTGACCAGTGCATTTACTTTCTATTGCTGCAAAACAAGTGATCACAGATGTAGCTGGTTAAATCAGATGCGTGTAGCAGGAAGGGTTAAGGGAAGAGAGTTGGCGCAGTGCAGGTGTTCGCTGAAATGACCTTGACTGCTGCCTGTGTGCCGACGCTGGGTTTTTCCCTGGGACAAGAACATTATGTGTAGTTAGCCTTGAGTGCACTGTGAGAGCATCCTTGGTTTTACACAGGCAGGCCTGCAGGCACCATGCTACTTTTGTCAACACAGTACTTAGGCAAACTGGAGACAGCGTTGGCATCTTTCACCTGTGGAAGGCCCCATCTCATACAGGCTTCTCCATCCTGAATGCTGTCTCCTGCCTCATTTCTTGGTAATGTACTGTTGGACTGAAGCTAGTCACAGCGGCCTATGGCTAGAATCCCAGTACTCTAGGAGGCTAAGCAGGAGAAAAGAGTTTGAGCCTAACCTGGCCAACTTGGCAAGCTCCTATTTCAAGTATCAAGGAAGAGGGCCCTGAATCCAACCCCCAGTTCCACAAAAAGCTCCACCCCAACCCCTCAAAACAACACCTGAGAGATTCTGACAAGATGGGTGGGCACTATTGAGTAACCACGTGACTATGAGGGCCTGTGTTCCAACACCTTTGCTATGTTTCCTTGGCTAGGAACCAATCACAGGCTCTGTGCCCTCCTTAGAAAGGAATTGGAGGAGTGGGACTTCCTGAGCCGGGTCATGGGACCTTGCTTCAGTCTGTGGGACAGGCCTGCAAGGCCATCTCGGAGCTCATCCCATCCCAGGGGCTTTGGAATTGTTAAGGGCTCTTGAGATACCATTCCTTGTCCCACACTGTCCGTCACCTGAGAACCTTTAAGGACGCATTCTCCAGTCCCGACTTTGTGCCTCAGGATTGCTTTGGTCTCATCTGCTTTGGTTTATCTGGCCTTGGATTGTGGACTGAGGCCTCTGGTCAAACACAGAGGACACCGAGTTACCCACCACTGTCTTCAAGGGCCCTGTTGAGGGGATCTGCACAGTGTAACCGTGCTCCTTTTGGGCCAAACGCTTGTTCTCTTTCTGTGCTCACAGGCAGTACTGACTAGTCTGCTTCACCAAGGGCAGTCTGGAGCTGTGCAGACGTATTCCAGGGAGCTCTTGATGTAGAAACTGTTTTTCTAGAGGTTCCTAAGATAGAAAAACAAAACTCTTGTTATTGCTTTGTCTTTCTAAAAGTGACATAATTTGTCAAACATGGGTGAGATCCCGACTTCCCTTCCCATATTTGAAGATTGGTAAGTACAGGCTTTGTGACCACAAAGCATGGTAACATGTCCAAGGGTCCACATTTACTGCCTGACTCCGTCTGCCATTCATTCTCTGTGTACAAATAGTCAGCAAAGTCTCGTATTTGTTAAAACCTGGACAATTTCTAGACAAGAACCAGATGCAAAGCACTGATCAATGAGTGAATATTTTACTCAGAGCAGCAATCAGTTAAACTGAAAATGCCTTTGGATATTACTTATTTTTACCTCACAATTACTAAAATAAGAATTAAGAGCTTGTGTCGGAAGGACAGCTGAATAACTTATTTTCTATTCTTGTTTGGAGAAAAAATTGTTGATCACTTTAAAGATGACATAAATAAAGTTATTCTAGGTACAGAATTTATGGGGAAATACAAATGTGTATAGGATTATGGATATGATTTTCTACCTATGAATAAAATTGCACATTCAGATAATAAATCTGAATTTATAATTATATTATGCATTATAAAATATACATTATTTAATATGTTTATGTTTTATTTACTATTTACTTATTTTGGTTTGTTTGAGACAGGGTCTCACCGTGGAGCCCAGGCTGGCCTTAAACTCGCAATGATCCTCAAAGCTATAGACATACACTCTACATTTATTAAATAAATGTCTGTGTTTGGTCATACATATAATGCTATATTAATAAACTATTGTAATCTGCACCTGAATAATGGAAAGTAAAAGTCCTGTGGGGCTCTGCTTTTTATAGTATCCCTTTTCTTCCCTAAAGCTGGGTGGAACAGTGCAGGCGAGAAGGACAGCCGCTGCCTACAGAAGCCATGGGGTGGGCTTTACCATGGCCGGGCGCCTACCAGCTCAGTCACGGCGAGTGCTGTGGTGAAAAGCGCCCTCTAAGGCAGGTGCCTCTGTAGCCACACTGCTCCAGAACCAAAGGGAGGCTGAGAAGCTTCATTGCATTTCACATTTCCATCCCTGCTTCCCTCTGGGGCTTATAGATGCTGATTGAAAATGATTAATTAAGAAGACCATGGGGAAAGATGGAGAAATCACAGGCCTGCTCCCAGCTTGGTAGAAATGGAAACAGGCTTTCACAAGGTGGCCAACGCAAATGTTAGCAGGAGAGAGGAAAACTACAGAACGGAAATCTTTGGATATTTATTAAGAAATGGGATGAATAAAATGGACACTGATGAGGTTAAAACAAAGGTTTTTAGGTGATTTGTAGTTCTACTTTTTAGTAATTTATGAGTACCTGTTTGTAAACCATGATGGCATCCACTGTGGCAGGTTTGTTCCTGTACATAACACATCTTTCACCCCCTTCCACTCCCCTTCCTCTACTTCTCTCTGTATCTTGGTCCCCTTCCTCTTTTAAAAAATAAAGGCTTAACTACAGCACTGCTAAAGACTGTGTAGACCCAAAATGCCTCTGCCAACTCCTCCAACAAAGACAGTCTCCTAAGGGTCAGCTTTTGTGTTCCAACTGACGTTTCCATTACTGTAACAAATACCCAAGACAAACCAATATATAGAGATGAGGGCTTACTCTGGCTCACAGTCTTGGGTGTTTTGCCCATGGATCACTTGGCCTTGTTGCTTCTGGGTCCATGGTGACGCTGCCCATTGTGGCAGGGGGTGTGTGGTGGGGCAGAGCTCTCACCCATGGCAGCAGGGAGGAAAACATGGGGCTCCAGTTAGGGGCAGGAATTAAGATACAGTTTTTAGGGGAAACCAGTCTCACATTGTGTTTCTCCTGTACATGGTGCTTCAGAGACTGAAATTTTTTTGTACCAGGAATTGAACCCAGGACCTTATGCTTTCCAAGCAGATGCTGTGCCACTGAGGCAAATCTTTCCTATCCTGACACTGAATGTATAGTTCTATTAGGTCGCAGATCTCTGGGCACATATGGCATGATGACCAAGAGAAAGAAAAGATGAGAATATAAATTCATGCATGAGTCCAAGCAGGGGCTTATCTTTTATATTTCTTATGCATTGAAAAATACAACTTTTTTTTGTCCTTGCTTCACCAATGTCACTAATACTTTAATTTTATTGATTTGTTTATCTTTTTTGAGCCAGGGTCCCACTATGCAGTTCTGGCTGGCCTTGAGCTCACTTTGTAGCCCAGACTGGTCTTGAACTGGCAGTGATCTCCTGCCTCAGTCTCCCAAGTGCTGAACTTTAACTCAGGAAAATACCTAGAAGGGGAATAGCTGGGTCGAATAGAATTTCTGGTCTCTGTTTTTGAGGACTCTTTACGCTGATTTCCATAGTGGTTGTACTGGTTCACTTTCCCACCAACAACATAGAGAAGTTCCTTTTCCCCACAGTTCCAGAGCACTTGTTATGATTTGATTTTTCTTGATAATGATCATCCTTTCTGCAGCAAGGTGGAATCTCAATGTGTTGATTTGCACTTCTCTAATGGCTGTGATGTTGAGCTCTTCCTGTGTTCATTGGCCATTTGTGCTTCTTCTGTGAAGTGCCTGTTCATTTCACTTGTCCATCTTTTGACTGAGCTTTTGTTTTGAAGGTCTCTTTTTTTTTTTTTTTTTAATTCTTTATGTATTCTAGATATTAGTCCTCTGAGGAAGAGCTGGACAATTATTTTTTTTCCCTTTCTGTAGGTTGTGTCTTCACTCTTTGTTATTCCTTTTCTTCACTCTTTTATTATTTGCTTTGTTATTCCTTCCAAGCAGAAGCTTGGAAGT
Organism: Capromys pilorides; assembly: GCA_004027915.1. Lineage (NCBI taxonomy): Eukaryota > Metazoa > Chordata > Mammalia > Rodentia > Capromyidae > Capromys > Capromys pilorides. The sequence goes on from PVKN010009028.1 coordinate 19,364, forward strand.
TTGATATCCCATTTGTGGATTCTTAGGACTATTTCTGGTACAACCAGAGTTCCGTTCAGAAAATCCTTGACTATGCCAAAGACTTCAACAGTTTTACCTATTTTTCAGGGCAGAGCAGTGCACACCTATAATCCCAGCACTTTGGAGACTGACACAGAAAGATCCCCATGAGTTCAAAGCCAACCTGAACTACATAGCAAGACCCTGTCTAAAAATAAAATGGTTTTAGCTATGTTGTCTTCCAGTAGGTTGTCTCTGTTTCAACATTTAGTTCTTTGATCCTTTTGATTTCAAGTTAGTACATTGTGAGAGATATGGTTCTAGATTCAATCTCTGCATGTGAACAGCCAATTTTTCCCAGTACCAGTTATGTTATAAAGCTGCTCTAATTTTTTTTTAAAAAAGCATCATGGTACTAGCACAGAAACAGACATTCAGTGATTATATCTTTGAAGATGGGGCCAAAAACAAACTGGAGGAAGGATAGCCTTAAAAATAAAAGTTAATCTTTTCATTCTCCAGGAAAAGTCTACTTTTGTACAACTAAAAGAAGTGGTGTTTTCCATAATTAGATGTAGCCATGGAGTAATACATTCTGCCTGAGGGGGATATAGCCAAAAATTGTAAAGAGCATGGAGATTTCAGAACGTTTAATGGTGGCACACTGAGTCTAACATCTTTTAACGCGGTGCTACTGGGTTCCTGGGAATTGGCTGCTGGAGCACAGGTGGGGGCATAATGACTTGGACTGTTCTGTCTAATGGGTCATTCAAATAGACCATGAAGGGCCTTGGCATGGAACCAAGGCATAGGGAGCTCATGTGTTGTGTTCAGGTCATCACACCACGTCATGAAGTCATGCTTAAAAGCAGGCAAAGTCAGAGGGAGGGATGATCCCCACCTCCAAGTGTTCCCAACCCTCGTGTTGCTGGGGTACTAGCAGATGCTATGAGACTTCTCGTGTCTGGACCTCCCAGAAGTCTCAGCTGATGGGCACCTCTGCCTGTGGCCCCTTGTCCTTAGTAACGCAGAACACTGTGCTGCCTGTGTGCGTGGCAGATCGTAGCAGCAAAGATTTACAGACCCCGCGCACCCACAGGTAGGTTGGCTCCTGGCACTCTCCAAGATAATTCTGCGATGTGTATTTTGCACTGACCCTCATAACTTTCCTGCAGTGTTGAGCTCCAGGGCCCACTATTTGCAGGTTTTGTTAGCTGCCTTTTCTTCCCTGTAGCACAGGCCACTTATTCCAGCTCCCATGTACCTCTAAGATTAGCTACCTACCCCCAAATTCCCATCTCAGGGCCTGCATACACCTTGAGTGTAGAATTTACTCAGATATCTCCCAGCATAAAGAGAATTCCAGGAGCGTGCATTCAAGGGTTGCGTCCGTGCACTAGTTCATTTTTTAGAACTACTTGGAAGTTGTCCTGTCTGGATGTACTCTATCCTTGTAATAGCAATGTCAAAGAGGCCAGCGAGCAGGTAGCACCAAAGCTTGTGGAGAAGTCATCCTTGAGCAAAGCAAACATCTGGAAAATGCCCTGCATTGCCCACATATAAGACTGAGGCTCAAAATGTTTAAAAGCTAACACAGCTTGGGCTTCAGCTGGCCACAAGCGACGATTGCACCACTGGCTGCCACACCAGCTGGCCGTTGGCTGTTCCCAAGGCAACAGAGATTCCTGGTTCCGCAGTGGTCCGATCATTAGGTGAGGGTGAGAGGTCCATGTGCAAAGAAGGGTTGGCTAGACTTTCCACACAAGAGCTCCAATGCAAGTGGCAGTGATTTTGATTCCTTCTGGAAAAAGAAGAGACAGGAAGAAACACCCACAGAGGAAGCTGAAAGCCCAGCAGGGGCCACACTGTCGGGGGCTTCGTGACCCTCATACTCCAACATACTGTGTGCTCTGCTGACTATGCAGTAGGAGTCACAAACAGCACTCATCTCTCTCCAGGGAATTCTCTCTTTCTGTCATAGGTCCTCTGGGCTAGACCAAAGAGCACAGTAGGCAAGGGGTGGGTGTGCATTGGATCCCAGTCCCCTAAAAGTCCTTCCCTGGGACTATGGGAGTGATAGACGATGAAGAGAAGGTCTTTGGAGGTCATTTGTGTAGTGAGGGTGCTGCTTCAAGCTACAAATATGGCTAACTGCTGTTCCCCAGACCCAAGTTTCCTGGTTTCTTTTCTCTTTCATTTCCATATCTTTCATTTTGGGGGTGGCTTTCTTTCATTTCCCTATCTTGCTATATAGTTGAGGCTGGCCTTGAACTCATTTCCAGGTAATCCAGACCAGCTTTGCATGTGTGGCAATCCTCCTGTCTCAGCCTCCTGAGTGCTGGGATTACAGGTATGCTCCAGCACACATTTCTTCATGTCTTTGGTTGGTTCTGTGAGCCCTCTAGTAATTTTATTGTTGAGCATTTCCAGAAATGTCCACTTTTTACTTATGACTAAAGAACCGTAATTAACCTGGGTGCAGTGTGCTTCTCTTCAGCAGTGTCTTGTGGGCAGCAGACCTTTGAGAAAGATTTTGGCAGTGAATCCTGAAAATGGAAGAAAAGAAGCCAGGGCATGGATCTTCCGCAAGCAAGAGGAGACATGGGAGGTCAGTGCGGGCCTGAAGGATGTGGTGTCCATCCTTGGAGGTCACTCTGCCAGTGCGCAGTTATTTTACAGGGCTGGAATTCCATCTGTGACTCCTCCCTGCCCCTGGGTGAACTGCTGCTGAGCTGGGAAGTGTTGTAAGCATCGCCGTTGTGGTTTGGGCAGACTCTGGGAGATGGTGCAGGTCAGGCTCACTTCATTTCTGGGCAGTAATTCTGGTAGGGAGGGTCTAGGTGGGCATTTAAACCATGGTGTACACAGGTGCTGAAATCATGAACAAAATGAGGCCTTGCTGGGAGACACAGGGGTCACCACTGTCATCCTGTACTGACCACAGAGCAAGTGCGTCTAACTGTGTATTAATGGGAACCATACTGTGGGCTGGGGAGCTCGCTCTTTCTTCCTTCCTCCCTTCCCTTCCTTCTTTCTTTCTGTGGTGCCAGGGATCAAATCTGGGGCCTTAAACATGCCAGGCAAGCATCCCAGTAAGCTACAGACCCACCCCCTCTTTTCTCTAATACTTATTTTCATTAATAAAGTCGGGAAATATATTTTCTTTCCTAATTTCCATCCTGTCTATCTCAGGGTAGGGCACATCACATTCGTAGCAAATTCTCACCAAAAACCATCTGCAAAACCTCCAGTGTGGCCTTGCCTAGAAGCCATGTGTTTTATAAAATCGAGCTCGGGCAATCACGTCATCCACATAGCCAGAGTCAATGTCTTCCGGGGCACCAATGGCTTCGGCTCCTGACTTGAAGGCGGAGAGACCTCCTGGAACAAAGCACAGGGGTTTAGACCTCAATGAGAACTGGCAGTGGGAATGACACGGGGCTGTCCTTAGCTCAGCATCCTCCCCCTCCTCCCTCCAGAAAGGCTGTGCTACCTGAAGATTACTAGTAAGGTCCCTGCTGGTTCCTTTCTCTCTTTTTAACAAATTTTTGTTGTTGTTTTGCTTCAAGTATCCAATTTGCTTTTCATGTAATCAAGAGCAAGCAAAACCAGATATGTAGAAAATCTGAAGTCTGAGATGGTAACGTTATCTCATTTACTCAAGAATTCACTCATAGGCCAGTAAGATAGCTCAGCAGTCTGAAGCACCTGCTTAGGCATGCTTAGGCAAAGAGCGGGACCGCAGTTCCATCCCTGGCACCACATGCTGTGCCAGCCCCATCCAGGCTGAGCTGACAACAACAACAAAAAGACAAAAAAAAAAAAATTCACTCATGTATTCATTCATTCATTCATTCATTCACTCACTCAATAAATGTTGTTTTAAAAAAATAAAATAGGGAAGAGGAATCCCACTCATAGACAGAAGGGAGATAAATAGGAAACAGGGAGATCTTTTTCAAATGCATGGGAAAACAAGGGATGGGAGGGAAGGGAGGTGAGGGTGGGGGGAACAGAAGTGAAGGGGGGAAGGTTCAGAGTGCAGACTGGGAAACCCGGAAGCAGAGAAGGTACCTGAACACTGGGTCTCCAGGAGGCCAGCAAAGAAGCTGGTGTGGCTGCGTGGAGAGGAGCAGCCAGGGAGCCCAGAAAGCAATCCAGTTCCCGGCTGCCATTACATTAGGGGTGTCACCAAAGACACGGAAAATGTAAAAGAGTAGCAGACACAGTGGGAAGCTAGCGAGGTCCTCCGGTCTGGAAGACCGTGGGCTGGAGAAGCCTGCCTTCTGCCCTGCTGAGATTCTCATTTGGATTTTTCTCAGGGCACCCAAAGCCCTGAGAATGCTCACGGGATGAAATCTCATTCAAACACTTTGGGACATGGTTAGCATCTTCTTGAACCTGGGAAGACCTCTGAGAAGAAGGTAAGCGTCCTCTTGGACTATGGCATCGCTCAGGGGCTTATTAAATAAAGGACAGAAGATAAGGCCGGAGCCCCACACCTTGCAGCCAGATGACGAGGCTGGCAAGCGTGAACCACTCAGAGAAACGCCACTTCGCTCCTCAGCCCCCTGCTGCCCGGCAGGACAAACCCAGAAAGGCTCCGGTCACACCTGATGCCTCCTCTTTCGCTGCTCGTTTAACAGAGCACCAAGTACACGACCTACCTTTGAGGTGCTGGTCCACACTCCACATGGGGAATTTTCTCTGGATCATCTTAATGTTTTCTGCTAGAATCCCCACACCCTGTGAAAGGTGTTCTTTGCTGTCCCAGGCACCGGTTGGGTGAATATTTTTATCCAGCTGGAAATGCCAGAGAATCACATCAGTATCTCACCTTTCTGCTGCTCCGAATTTCTCCTCCCGGGAATGAGTTCACAGATGCTGTGCTCAGCACCTTTCTTTTGTCTCCCAAAAGTCCGTGGGG
>PVKN010009029.1:0-24290 GCA_004027915.1 Capromys pilorides
TTAAAAAAAAAAAAAAAAAAAAAAAAAAAAAAAAAATTTTTCTGCAAAAGACAAACTAGAGAACAGAACTAATGACCTTGTAAGGCAAATAATACTATGGAATACAAGACCATTCAGTACTACTAGGGAATATTTATACTGTTGGAGTAAATCATTAATTTCAGGAAAACCCAAACATATAAATTATGTACAAAAAAGATTTGTTGTGAGGGTACTGGGAGTTCAACTGAGGACCTTGTGCTTGTCAGGCAGGTGCTTGTCCTGCTGAGCTATAGTCCCAGCCTGAAAAAAGATTTTAAAGGAGGGAAAAGATTTTCTGGGGCTGTCTGCTATCTCTAGTGCACAGTAATCTATTTCCCCCACCCTTCATTCCAAACATAAGCGCACAAAAAGTTAGACCTGTTACAAGAATATGGAGCCCAGCTTGGTGGCGCACGTCTTAATCCAAGCACACAGGAGAACTGCTGCGAATCTGAGCCCAGCCTGAAGCCCGAGCTACAGAGTGAGACCTTGACTCAAAAACACTGAATTGAGCACTTACTACATAAATTATCTTTCTTCATTTATTCTATTGAACTCAGAAACTAAAAGCATCTTCAACACAGGATGTATGTGACCTATAAAAGTTCATATACAAAACTGCAGACATTATCTTTATATTTCTTTACAAGGTCATCTCATAACAAAAATTCAAACAAATCCTTTTGGAATAACAACATCTGTTTTTCCACGTAACACACACCAGGGGCTCAAGTTCTTTTCAGAAGACTGATATTCTTCAAAGATCTATAGAGTTGGTGTTCCAAAGAAACATACCTCTTCCAAAGTACCGGCTCTGTATTTACGGTAAACTAGGAAAAGGAACTGCTAGAGCTTGTGATGCATGTGAATTACAGTGAAAAACTTCCACCCAGATGCTTTTTCTCCTTTTATTCCAATCCATGCTCTTATAAAGGGCCCATCTTAAGTCTTTTTCATACTGCCTAACCTTCTCAAATAAAAAAAATCTTTCTTTGGTCTCTTTTTAATTTAGGGTCTACATCATCACACATTCCAAAGCTTCATAATAATGACTATGTGAAAATGTTACTGAAATGTCTCAGATGCACTTTCTTTGAAGTTATTCACTTCTTTATTTTTAAAAAAATTTTTAAATGTATTTAGTACAGGATCTAAAGGGTCTCATTACACAGACTGGATTTATAATCCTCCTGTTTTCAGCCTCCCAAGTGCTGGGATTACAGATGTGTGCCACCATGCCCATCTAAGCCCACAAAAGGGGTGAGGCAAGCACAGCAGGCCAGGGATCGAACCCTAGTCCCTGCATCTGCCTAAGCAGGTGCTTCAGCCCGCTGTGCTATCTGGCCAGCCTGAAGACACCTTTTAAAGATAGAAACTATTAATTTTCTCTTCCACTGATTATGACACTTAACATTCACTGTAGGTAATACGTACTTACTAAATTGGAATTAAAAGAAATGAATGGATTTACCTTTAGGATTCTGGAGTTGGCTCATTAGCTCATGAAATTTATCTAGGGCATTTGGCAAGTCCATTTTATTAACAGCCAGGAGTGCAGGTTTCATTTGAAGTTCCTCTTTGTATAACTCCAACTCCTTTAAATTAAGAGAGAAAATAATTTTATAACAGTATCCATATAAGTTAACCAATTGGTAATGTCCTTCTCTAAAGATCTGAGAAATCTTTCTGCAGTGCTAGGATTGAACCTAAGGCCTTCCACATACAAAACAGACTACACTACATTCCCAGGCCTCACCTTGGGAAATCTAAAGTCCATTCAATCACTGAAATGCAATAAACCTCTACAACCATAAAACAAAAGGGAATTTTAAAAATGCTTCTGGTTAGGTCATGTGATAGAATGTTAGCTCAAATGGCCTCCAGCAGATAGATGATTTTGTGTCTAGAACCAAAGGTAGGTATTTAGATTTCACAAAAACAAAATTCTTATGTCAATGTTGATAATTTAATATACTATTTTACTTTTCTCACTGCTGAGACAAAATAGCTTCTTTCTGTGCCTATTCTATTTTGGTTACCCACCCTTAGGGCAGGTAACATTCAAACTCAGAACTGTGCCAAAATAATCAGTAGGCTGACTTAGTAACCACACGCCCTTCATCCCAGCATCACGCACTCTAGATCCAGCCACCTCTGAAAAAACCTCACCTATGATATGAAGCTTTGGGGAAATACCTAGGCATAAGCCACAGATACTTACAGGATTCATGGTTTTCTGTTTGATTTTATTTTTATTTGTATTCTAGTTACTGAGTTCTTTATAAATTTTCATTTTTTAAAAGAATACTGGTGACTAACCCTAGGAAATTCACACTTAGTTACATCTCCTGCTGTCTTACTTTTCTCCTTGCTAAGCCAAAACCGTTGACACTCAAAGTGAAAGGAGGAAAGGCTTATTTAGCTGTTTGGAGAGGTTCCTGTCCATAATCAGCTGGCTTACAGGCAGGCTGGGTTGGCAGAGGGGCATCGCAGAGGAGAAACCCTTCCCGGCAGGCAGAAGGCAGCAAAAGCAAGCAGGGGAAACCACAGTTGTTTCCATCCCCTTTATCTTAACTAGCCGGCCCACCCTGAAGTAGGTAGGACTCATACTTCTAAATCCTAGCGCCCTTGGCCTTACCCTTGCATCGTGAATCAATCCCAAGCGTCACACACTCTAGATCCCGCCACCTCTAAAATGCCCCCCCCCACCACATGAAACTTTGTGGGGCACAGCTAAACACAAGCTTTGTACCTGCCCATCTTAATTTTTTTTTTTATGGTTTTGGGAACGGAACCGAGGATCCTGTGCATGCAGAGCAAACACACTACCACTACTCCACCTACTTTTTTACATTTTGAAATGGTCTTGGTAAATTGGCAAAGCTGCTCCCAAAATTTAGATCCTCTGTCTCAACTTCCTAGAGTGCTGGAATTATAGATATCTGGCATCATGCCTGGTACATTTTCTCTCCCTCCCTTTTTTTGGTGCAGGTGTCACTACGCAGCTTGGACTCAGTGATCCTCCTTTTCCTGATTTCTCCCTCCCTAGTGGTGGGATTACAGGCACACGCCACCACACCCGGACTCTAGCCGTGGCTCAGTGTGCCAGCAGGGCCGGTGTGGCATGCAGAGCCAGGGATCAAACCCTGGCCCCTGTGCTTACCTAAGCAAGCACTTAGTCTGCTAAGCTACATAGCTGGTACCTTTTCTCTTCCTTTTGAGATGGAGCTTTGCTACACTGTGTAGACTAGTCTCGAACTTTAGACCTTCTTGGATCAGACTCCCATGCAGCTATGATTTAGTATACATCATCACGCTCTGCTGAGTTCCCAACACATTTTGGATATTAATCCAGATGGGTGGTTTACAAATATTTTTTCTCATTGTTAGGTTGTCTTTCCACAGTTGATTGTTGACTCTACTGTACAAAATCTTCTTAATGTAACGTAATTCCAATTATTTACTTTCACTTTTGTTCACTGTGCTTTGGGGATCAGCAGATATACTGATTTATTGATTTATTGATTTTTGTGGGACCGGGATTCAAACTCATGACCCTGCACTTGCTAGGCAGGCACTTGTGCCACAGAGCTATTTCCTCAGCCCCTGCTTTGGGGATCATATCCAAAAATTTGTTCAGTCCACATGAAAACACTTTTCTCATATTTTATTCTTTTAGTTTCAACCTGTCATAGTTTAGAGTCTTATAAGAGGAATAACAAAATACAGGACACATTTTATCAGATTATTTTATAATGAATCACTCAAAGAATAGTACATCAAAAGTGCACAAAATCTGTCCACACCCTAACGATCCAAGACCCCAGCTGGGGGCCTGAATCCCATGATAATGTCCTACATGAGTCCAGATGAATACCTAGAGCCCATAACAATGCCTCCCACAAGTCCAGCTGGAGAACAAGAGCCCATGACAATATCTTAAGCAGGCCCCTGTTTCGAGGATCTGTACTAGGAAGGTCTGAAGACTGGTTGTGGAAACTTGAAAGTCTGTGCCAGCAGGATGAAGGATCTATGCTAATAGGCTGAGGGATCTAAACTGGAGCCAGCAACACTCAAGGGAAGAACTAGAACTCCCCACAAAAGTACAACAGTCATCCTCAGAAACAATGAGGTCCCAAGCTCCTTCAAGGATGAGAACAGCCAAGCTCCTATCAGGAAAGCCAACCCAATGAGCTTCTCCAGGAGACTGAGCAGTGCACCACCTTTCCCTCTGGAGCCAGGAAGTGATGCTCAAGGTGAGAATGAGAGCTCCCAAGAAGTGAACTACATCCATTCTCAGGGACAATGAGGTCACCAACTCCTCCTTCGATGAGAACAGCCAAGTTCATCAGGAAAACCAGTATGACAAGGTCCTCTAGCAAAACAGTCCAAGAGAACCAGCAGCTCCCTAATAGCTTCCCAAGAGCTCTCAAACAGCTTCTCCAAACAGCTTCCCTAGCTGGGCGTGGTGGCACACACCTGTAATCCCGGCACTTGGGAGGCTGAGGCAGGGGGATCAGTGCGAGTTGAAATCAGCCTCTGCTACAAAAGTGAGCTCAAGGCCAGCCTGAACTGCATAGCGAGACCCTGTCTCAAAAAGACAAACAAAGACAAATAGCTTCCCTAACATCCTCTCAACAGCATCTACCAACTCCCAATAGCCTACTTACTCCATTCTGCCTCTTATGCTGCCAGCAACAATCACACTGGTTTAGTTCAACTGGATGTAACAAGTTGACCACCATTTGGCAACCCAATGCATGCAAGCCTTACATTTGCTAGGAATGTGTAGTTCATGGTAGAATATGTGCATTTAAACATTTCTTATTGCAAGTCTTTAATCCATTTTTATTTGGCTTTTACACAATAGGATGACAGTCAAATTTCATTATTCAGTTTTCCAACAGCACTTACTAAAGATATTGTTGTTTCCCATCTGTATTACAGAGATCTTTGTCAAAGTTCAGTTGACTGTAAAGGTGTGGATTTGTTTTTGGGTTCTGTTGTTCCCTAGTCTTCATGTCTGTTTTTATGCCTATACCATGCTATGTCAATTTATATAGCTTTGTAGTTGGTTTTGCAAGTAGGTAGTGTGAAGCCTCCAGTTTTGTTCTTCTCTTGATATTACCTTTACTATTTGGGATCTTCTATGGTTCTTCATGAACATTGGAATTTTCGATTTGTGTGAAATTATCTTTGGAGTTATAAAAGAGGTGATATGTTGAGTGTGCATTAAAAAATGGGCAATTAATTTAAATATACATTCCTCAAAAGAAAAGATACAAGCTAGGTGTGGTGGCACCTGCTTGTAATTCCAGCACTTGGGAGGCTATGGCAGGAGGATTATCATGAGTTTGAGGCTAGCCTGGGTTCTATAGTGAGTTTAAGGCCAGGCTGAACTACATAGCAATTCCCTGCCTCCAAAAGAAAAAAAAAAAAGAGAGACAAAAGGTATAAATGAACCACAGAGACATGAAAAAAGCTCAGTATCATTTGTCATAAGGAGGCAAATGAAAGTAGAACTAAAGATAGCATTTTGTACCTGTCAGGATGGTTAGTATAAAAAAAAAAGATAACCACTGGTAGTGAAGACATGGTAAAAAGGACACTATGTGCACTGTTGGTAGAAATGTAAATCAGTGCAGCCATTATGTGAAATAGATTTTTCTAAAAATTAAATCAGAATTACGTATGATCCAATAATCCCACCACTGGGTGTATAAATAGACCAAATGAATTCTCATGTTGAGGAGATATCTACTCCCACGTTCAGTACACTACTATTCACAACAGTCAAAAAATGGAAACAAGTCTTAAGTTTCTACCAACTGATGATAAAGAAAATGTAGCAAACACAACAGAATGCTGTTTGGTCTAAAAGAGAATGAAATCCTGTCATTAGTGGTATCATAGATGCAACTGGGTATCGCTAGGTTAAGTGAAAAAAAGCCAGGCACAGAGTAGAGTACCAAGTGATCTCATTCACACATAGAACCTAAAACAGCTGGTATCATGGAACTTGTGAGCAGGATGGCTGCTACCAGAGGAGGAGAGAGCGTGTGACACGACACCAGGGGGGTGGGGGTGGGGGGGCAGAGGCTGATTAGTGGGTATTAAGGTACAGTTAATTAAGTAAGTTCTGGTGTGCTACTTCTGTACAGAAAGATGATTACTAATCACAATAATGCACTAATCATTTAAGAAAAATTACAAGAGAAAAGGAAAAAGAAAGGAAGAAAAATTATAAGAAAAGATTGAAAGTTTTCACCAAAAAGAACTGATATTTGAGGAGACAAATGGCTAACCTGATTTAATGTGTATGTTTATCAAACTATTACACAGTACTCCACTAACATATATCATCTTTTTTGTCAGTTAAAAGAATATCTTTTAAATGGGCAAAGAATTTGAATGGACATTTCTCCAGAGACATAAAAATGGCTAATAAGCACATGAAACACGCTTAGCATCATTAATCATAAGGAAATGCAAATCAAAAAACAATCAAATAGGGATGGTGGTACAGTTCAGTGGACTAAGCGCTTGCTTAGGGAAGCGCAGGGGCCAGGATTCAATTCCTGGCCCTGCCTGCCACGCCGGCCCCACTGTTGGGCATGCACAACCAGCAATGGAGTTCAAGTGTGGTGGCATGTGCCTGTAATCCGAGCACTTGGGAGGCAGGAAACAGGAGGATCACTATGAGTCAGAGCTGCATAGTGAGACCCTGCACACACACACACACACACACACACACACACAGAAATAACAGAGCACTCCCATTAGAAGGCACTTATGCTACTGAACTATCTCTTTCGCCCTAAAATTCTTACATATTGCAGAGTAGATATAAAATGGTACAGTGGTGCAGCCAATCTGAGTTTGGCAGGTTCCTCAAAATGTAAAAAAGAGTTAAAACATGATACATTAATTCCTCTCCCAGGTATATATCCAAGGGAAATGAAAACATGTCTCACAACTACATACATAAATGTTTGCAGGAATTTATTCATCATAGAAAAAAATTAGCAAACAAACAAAACAAAACAAAAACTATGAAGTCCTAGAGGTAAATAATACCATGCTCTATGAGAGTGGAACCATTTGGCTGGAATGCAGCATGTGAGGGCTTGGGAAGAGAAGACCTACTAGCCACAGTCCTGAAACTTGCTAAACCTCATAGACCATAATCAGGTTAGATTTTATAGGCAAAAAGCCAACAGGGAACCATCAACCTGTTCCACGCAGGGCACAAACATGAGCTTGGTTCTTTAACAAACATCAATTTGGCCCTACGTAAAAAAGTGTACAGGACAAAAACAAGACTGAAGGCAAGGAGACTACAAAAGACTGGATACATAATTCCAATGTAAGGGGTTGACGGTTAGGACGATGTAGTGGAAGGCATGTGGATGGCTTTCAGAGATTTAGGATAGGAAACTGAGCTTGATACAAGTGATAAGAGAGAGAATCAAAATCACCACCAGGTTTTCAACTTACCTACTCAATATGGTGGACAGGACTAAAGAGCTTTTATAAAGAGTTCAGTTCTATACAAATTGAGTAGCTAATAGAACATCCAATCAAGGATGTCCAACAGGTCCCTATCCTGAAGCACAAACAAAAGTTCTGGGTAGCACAGATAAATCTAACAGTCACCAGTATAGTAACTGTAATTAGAATAATGAGAATGGGTAAGATTGCACAACTGGGTTCCTACAAACTGCAAATGTTAATTAAAACATAAGTCGAGGGCTGCAATGTAGCTCAGTGGTAGAACATTTCCCAATTATTTGCTAAGGCCCAAAGACTGATACCCAGCAGTGCAAAAAACAAAGCTTAAAAAATAAGATGAAAAAATAGTCCAGTATGCAAGAATAAAGCCAAGAGAAGAGTTTGTGAAGAATTGAGAATGTATCAAGAAGAAACACATAACATGACAAAGCTCAAAATAAAATGTAAGCCCAGGAAGGTTTTATTCATTGCAATAGTTGGAGAAGTCAGTAAATAATGAAGAAGCAGATATAAAAAATATAAATAGGCACCAGCGAGATAGGTCAGTGGTCTAAAGCGCCTGGTTAGACAAGCTTAGGCAAGCACAGGGATCCCTGGCACCACATGCCACACCAGACCTGTCCCCAGAGTGGGCTGAGCTGGCCACACACACGCACACACACACACACACACACAATACATACATAAATAATTCTTTAACTGATATAAAAGCTTTAAAAAGAAATAAATATGTACTTATTTTAATTATTATGTTAAAGCTTACATAATAGATCAGTTATCAAACACACTAAAACAGAAAACCTACTTATCAAACACAGTAAAACAGAAAACCTACCTTTGTAAGCAGTATTATGGTTTCAAAAGCAGTTCTGTATTTAGCTCGGGAAGAAAGCTGAAATCCAGAAATATCAACCTAAAAAAATGAAAAGAATAAGAAAGATAGTAATACAGGGCCAGCCTGATAGCTCAGCAGACTAAAGCGCCTGCTTAGGCAGAGCACAGCGGCACTGAGTCTGATCTACATAGTGAGACCCTGCAGATCCTGTCCTAACTACAGAAAAAAAAAAAGAAAAGAATAGTTGTACAATCCTGTTTTGAAATTTTTTTTCAAGCTAAAAATAATCTGTTTTCAATCTATACTGATAATTTAGTAATCCAAAGTAACAGAATTGAAATATGTAAGTATAATTCTAATAAAATATACTCATTAATAAGACAAAAATTTATAACAATGTAGACAAGCCCATCTGTAACTTAGGCACCAACAATGGTGTATAGAGAGATACCACACGTCATGTGTAATGTGGCAGAATTCTTAAGGAATGAAATTTTCACAATTATGACTAAGCTTAACATCATTTCCATCACCCAAAAATAAGAATCATCTACTGTTTGTACTTGTCTGTATGAATACTTAGTGGAGCGATATGTGCTGGTACAGTTACACACTGCCTAACAAGAGGGATAGACTCTGAGCACTCTATCAGTAAATAACTGCATGACTGTGAATATCTCAAATTGTACTTATGCAAATTAAGCTATAACATCACTAGGCAATACAATCTTATTTTTTAAACTTTTTTATGTATTTGGTACAGGGTCTCACTACACATATGGGACTCATAGTGATCCTCCTGTTTTTGGCCTCCCCAGTGCTAGGATTACAGGTGTGTGCCACCACACCCAATCAGTCTCAGCCACCTTCTCAGCATGCCCTGGGGGCAGTGCCAGCACAGCACACGAGGGATCAAACCCTGGTCCCTGCACCTAAAGCAAGCTCCTTACTTAGTCTGCTAGCTATCTGGCCGGACCTTTTATTTTTAAATATTCCTTATAAAACATTTCTAAGAAAAACAAGTTCATTCATCTGAACATTATGTTGGTATGCATCTGACTTACAACAAAAAGTAGTTGTCTAGTTCTTTCTATGTGCTTCAGAAATTTGTGGCCCATTCCTTTGTTCATATATGCTCCTTCTATCAAGCCTGGGAGATCGGCTACTGATATCTATCACAAAGTTAACATGATAAAAAAAGAAAAAACATTAAAACCACAGTTCGTTCATATCCCAACATTTTTGTATTTCAGATATAATCAGTTCATGATTTATAACTGCCACTATACCTCTGAAATGCCAAGAAATCTTTGCAACAAAATAAATGTGTTAAGCATCAAAACTGTTATAAGATACTACAGCCCCAGTTTAAATTATTCATCTAATAGCCTACGAAATTGGAGTATTAATTTATTACTTTTAACATTTACTGATCACATAAATCTATATATGCCACAAACTATTTGCTAATTTTCTATAGAACTTTAATTTTCACAACCTGAATTCATTAGCTTGTAAGAATATTAAGTAGGCAGACACTTAGTATAACTCAGTAATCCTAACTTTTAAATTCAATTTGTAAGTAGTATCAATGTTCCTTTTCTGCTCATATTGTGTCAGCAGAATCACAATTCTTTCAAAATAAGTGGCTATGATATTCCTATGCTCTTTTTAGAGGAATAAGAATGAGTGCAGAAGGGGATGAGAAGTAGCAACTCTACATGCAACGATCAATGGGAATAAGAAATCCAAAGTGCTATGAGGAAACTGATGCCATGACAAACAACAAGGCACCACAGCCTCGTGCCCTCAAATTTCCTTTTGAGGTTCTCTACCTGTTTGATCACGCCAGAGAACTATATAAACCAACATAAACATGTCATTATCACCCAACCCTCTATTTCATCCTGAGGTCTATTGTGGGTAGTCACTGCTGTCCTCTGCTTATTTACCCCTCCCTCCTCTGGCAACCACTCCCCTTTTTTGCTTTCTCCTGTTTGCTTTTCTCCGACATGTCATATAGTTTAAATAACATGCTGTAGCCTAGCATCTTCTACTTATAACACACATTCTACGCGCTTGTGCATCTTTTCATAAGCTGAATATTCAAATTGCTAGAAATAACAGTTTACTTATGGATTTACCTACTGAAAGATATCTTGGTTGTGTTCAAGTTTAGTAAATATAAATAAAGCTGCTATAAACATCTAAATGCAATATTCTATGTAGATATAAAGAAAAAATTAATAACTAGATGATATTAAATCCTATTAATCTGGAACTGTGATCAGTGATAGAGCTTTTTTGCTTTGCATGCATAAATCCTGGGTTTGATCCCCAGCATCACAAAAACAGACAAGTAAACTAATAGAACATATTAAAGAAATCCACAGAACATAAAAATACATGTCTAATTGGAGTCCCAAGAGAACAACTTAAACAAATCCTATTAAAACTTCCCCTGCCCAAATAAAAGTTGAAATAACATCACTTCCATTAACTTTAGAAAGTGTTTTTGGGAAATGTGCAATAATCCACTATGATAGTAAAGCAGTGATCGTAATGAGAACAGGTAAAAGAAGACACAATGAAGCATGATATCGTAGGGCATAACATTTGGAAGAACAAAACATGAAATTTGTACACAAATACGTCACTACAGTGGTGCCAGGCAGAAGTAATAAAAGCACAATTTCACTTCCCATAATAAAAAAAACTTATTATTTTTTTCACTTAGCACTACAGGAACAGGCAAAAATATTGTATTATAAAGTCCTTGTACTATGGTACTTCCACTTCTAATCAAGTTTTTTACTTTAAAAATAATCACCTGGTTGAAATCATCATACATAATCTTTCCAAGTTGAGGCTTTACTGTTGTAACTAAAAGGAAAAACAACAAGTTAAGCCTAAAATAAAGGCTATTTCACAGAAACAAAATACAGTTTAATTCAATTTTCTTTTTTAATTTATTGAAATGGAAGCTACAATTATGTTTGCCATTTGAAATGTCCTTATAAAAGCCCAAATACTGATTTTCAGTTTCTGTACAGGCATAAGCCTCATCTAAGTGGGCTTCAAAATTTCTTCCACTGTACTTTAAAAAATATTTAGAGAGCTCAGAATTTAAGTTTCTGTCAGTTAAATCTAGAGGTGAAAAATACTAATTCCTTTCTAACACAGTTATTCTCAAGCTTTAGCAATCCTAGATTAGCTTCTTTCCTGTGCTTTTTACATTTCTTCATCTTACAAGAGTCCTATGTATTAAAATACTGGATATATGATTTATAACAATTAGCACAAAATCGACTATTAGTCAGAGTCTAGCTTTTGGATTCATTAATTTTATTTTCAGGTTAACACCGCTCTATGTCTTTTTAACAACGGCACAGATCCTATCATATTCAGTTACTTTTAACCTAAGCTGCCGTTATCTCTCTCACTATGAATTCAATTGTTCTTCCTATCTCAGCCTAAGCACTACAATTCCTCAAGGATGTCTAAAGCAGCCACCCACACTGTCACAGAACACTTGCACATTATTTTACATTTATTAGTGCTATGTATGCTTTCCCACTATGTGTAAGCACAATTTAATGTCAGAATGTTAGCTGGTTCTGCTTACTGCACTTTACAACCCCTAAGTTAATCTGGCTCCTAGAAATTTATTTGCTAAATGAATAAAATTATCTCTGCCTTCCTAGAACTTACCACAGTGCTAGATGAAAGGCAAATGGCTTATAAAATCCTAAACAAAACAAGTTAATAATGGTGCAACAGAGAAGTAAATGCAACAAAATATCTAACAAGTACAAGAAACTTTACTGACTGCTACACAAGTTCAAAGATTAATACAGAAAAGTATTCTAACTGCCAAAAGAAGTCTTCTCCAAGGGTAACCTTGGAGTTGTCAGTTTATGTATACTTAAGAGAAAAACCAGTCTTTAAAACTTTACTTCCATGTAATAAAATACACAGAAAATTATACTCACAAGCATAATTTGCAATTTCTGGTTTTGCATGAGAAATCTGACTTAGTAAAGAGGATTTTCCGGCATTTGGGAATCTGAAATAATTAAATACAAAAGCAAATTACAATGAATATCAATTATTACTCACATTTGCTTATTTCTGAATTGAAAAGACTTCTTGACTACTTTTGTTAAGAATAGACAACGGGCTAGAAGTGTAGCGTGGTGATAAAGTATAAACTTTGCATACACAGGGTCAAAACCCAGTATCTGCTCCCTCCAAAAAAGTGGACTGTAAATCTAAAATGATCTTGAAAAAACTTAACTCTTTTGAGAACAAAATGCACTTTTCTGAAAATGGAAATGAAAAACTCATGCTGGATATTGGAAATGTTTCAGAATTAAGAGTGAAATAATTGCGATTCTAATAATGTTAAAAAAAAACTTTGAACAACAAAAGAAAAATTTTAGACATACTGCAATCCACATTTTTAGACACATGCAAAAACAGGGGAGAGTAGTGAATCTCATAGTTATCATCTAGCTTTAACAAATACTAACACATTGCCAATATAATTTTTAAATTTGATTTTTCTGAATACATATCCAAATATAGCTTATGAATTTAAATTGGGTGATTTGTCTCTTAAATCTCTTTTGATATAAGCTCTCTTTCCATCTTGTTTCCTGCTGCAATTTACTTTTTTAAAACATCATTTATTTATTTTATTTATTTATTCATTCACTTATTTGGTCCAGGGTCTTGCTATGCAGCTTGGACGTGCAGTGATCCTCCTGGCTCATCCTTCCCAGTGCTGGGATTACAGGCACGTACCATCATGCCTGGTTTTGGTGGCCAACACGGGGTGTTCGTGCCCATGTCCTTGCACGTGCCAGGCAGGCACTTAAGACTGCTGAGCTATCTGCTGTGCCCCTGCAATTTACTTTTAAAAAAAAAACCCTACTGTTTCTTTTTCAAGAAGTCTGGATTTTTCTACTGGCATCTGCATGGTATCATTTAACACACTCCTGGATTTTGTAAAAATTGGTAGTTATGACTAAAAACAAAGCCGAACAAAAAAACTACTTCATTGTTGGTTGGCTTGGTTAGTAACTAAATAATAAAGGTGACTGCAACATCTGAATGGGGCCTGACTCCCCCAGCCCCAACCTCCTTGCCAGCAGAGGCACTACTATGCAGGGAATTCAGCTCAGTACCTGAGGCTGTCATTGCCAAGCACAGGAAAGTACGTAAGATAGGCCAAGGAGTCGTATGGGTCCCAGGACATGTGGAAACACCTTGGGAAATCTGGAACACTGGAACATTTACACTGATCCCAGACACTTCAAGGGCTTGCCCACTGAGGCACAAGACTACCAGAGAACTTTGACCACAGATGTTTATTAAAAATCTTTCTACCTAATGGAAAATGTTACCTGCCTTCTTTATATTTCTATAAAAGGTATGCACTCCTCTTTGTTCAGGGCAAACAGTCTATGACTCTCTGCCTGCTGCACCTAGACACAATAAATTCCATACCACGTTGCCTTTACACAAGTCTGGTGGTGTCTGCTGCCCACCTTCCAGTAATGTGTAACATATTTAACTAATTTTAATTAGCTTATGCTTGCCATTATAAATAACATAAAAATTTACCAGGTAGTGCTGTACACCTATAATCTCAACAACTTGAGAGGCCTAGGTAGGAGAATCAAAAGTTTGAGGGCAGCCTGGGGTCAAGTTTGACTCTACCCCAAAATACAAAAGGCTTGCCTACATATGTGCCAATCCCTGGGCTCAACCTACAGTGCTAAAGACAAAAACATACACAGCTAAAAAGACAGTTATTAGTCGCTTCTGTGTGGCATATCATTAGTCTAATTTTTTTCTAAAAGTTAAAGTGACTATCCTTAAACCTTTGTGGATATCTTCAATCTCTTTCTTGGAACAAATTTCTAGAAAATACTGGATTAAAATTTATACTTACTTTAAAGATGGTGATTTTATTTTATTAAAGTGTGCTCAGAAAAGGTCCACTATGCTTTTAAAAAGTATCAATAATGGGGGTCACTTAAAAGACTCTTTCCTACATCTCAATAACATATTTGCATTGTTTATAGAGTACATATTTACCAAACATTGTTTCAGACAGCACTAGAAAATCTAGCAATGAAAGCTGGGAATGGTGATACATGCCTATAATTCCAGTACTCTGGAGGCTGAGGCAGGATGATCACAGAGTTTAAGGCTACACAGTAAGAACCTGTCTCAAAATCCATCCATCCATCCATCCTCTGCAAAACAAACCAGTACAGCAATGACATAAACACTATCACTTGCCTTCAGAGTTTTCATTCAAATTTGGGGAAGTGATTTTTTTTTTTTTTTTAATGCAAGAGTTCACAGGAAAAAGAAGCCTTCTTCTGTTGGTGGTATGAGCATAAATTGGTACAACCACAATGGAAATCAGTATTGAGATTCTTCAAAAACTTAAAACTAGACATTCCATTTGACCCATCTACTCCCCTTCTAGGTATCTTCTTGAAAGATTTAAAGCATTACATCACAAAGATAAATACATACCCACATTTATAACAGCACAGTTCATAATAATTAAAACTTGAACACAGCTCATATGCTCATCAACAGATGAAGGGATAAAAAATGTATTTATATACAATGGAGTACTGCTGTGCCATAAAGTATAAACTTGAATCATTTGTAGGTAAATAGATGCACCTCAAGAACATAATCTTAACTGAAACAAATCAGACATCCAAACTTTACATTTTTTTCTCTTGTGTGAGACACCCAACATAGAAAAAAATGAGCAAAATAGAAGACAGGTGTTAAGTAACAGGAAGAATTTTTCAAATAGGAGGGAAACAAAAGATGAAGGAGGGAAGAAGGAAGAGTAAAAGGACTTAAAGAAAAAGAATGGAAACAGTTTTATAAACGAGAAGAAGGGCTGAAGGGATGGAAAGTGAAAGGAACAAAAAAGAATTAAGATATGTCATGTGTATGTATAAATTCCTCAAGATGAATGTGACCATTATGAACTGCAAACATGTATCAATAAAAATAAATTTAAAAATTTTAGGGGCTGGGGAGCTGGGGAGATAGCTCAGTAGAATAAGCACTTGCCTGGCAAGTGCAAGGTCCTGAGTTCAATTCCCAGCTCTGCCAAAAAATTAAAAATAAATACATACATACATTTTTAGGGGCTGGAGATATAGCTCAGTGGTATAAGTGTCTGCCTGGCAAGGACTAGGTCCCAAGTACAAAAAAAAAAAAAAATTCTTAATACATTTTGTGTTACATAAGATTACATTCATTGTGAGGAGTTGGTACATATCTTCTTTATCTTTGATTGCCATTTCATGTATCCTTTTAATCTACCTACTGATGGACATACAGGCTGACTCCCAAGCTTTCATGGTATAATGGTATACTATGAAAATATTCCTTTGGAATTCTATAAACATTTATAAGCTTTGCAGTGAAACTCTTTTAATAATCATCCTCACAAAGTCTTTGTAATGAATTATGTGATCTCTTTCCCCTGAAACATAAATTATTTTCCCATATCCTATTTCACTTATGCTCTAGTAATTTTTTGAAAGAAAACTGCAGACACTTTTGTCTATAAGTTAGCTACAACATCGTATTTGCTTTCAATTATCCTCATGTTTTCAAAATGGCTAAACTCAGAAAAACTCAAGCAACTATTTCAAAGGAAATAAAAATATACAAGCACAGGCTGCTCATGGTTATAGAATAGATATGAGATTTTTCTCAAAAACTACGTAATGGAAATTTTAGAGGCTAAAATACAAAATCAGATTTGACAACAGCAGTATATAGTATATTAGTTCTCAGGCTCAGTTCATTCTACAAAATAACTAAAAGGTTATCCATTTACACTGGTATTCATAGTAGCAGCTTCAAGAACAGCTGTCTGATTTAAAAGCAGTAGAACAGATATATTAAGCATCTGCTTAACGACTGTGATACTTCTAATTACAGAATGTAATTTCAAATCCATCTCTGAAAAGCCAGTATTTCACTTTATGATGTCGCTAATAAATCAGCAGCACAAATTCATTCATCGGGTTTATACAAATGCAAAACATGCGTTCACTGTAAATGTGTCGTTTTACTTACCAACACTGAAGGCAAAGACTCTCTTGCCACTACCAAAGTTGAGCTAAATGAAGCCTGACCACACCGCGTGGCTCATCTGGTACCACCTGGCTTTCACTGCTGCACTTTCCAGTGCTTTCTGCTAGAAAGCCAATCCTTTGGAGGATTTAAGATCCTAACCCAGTCTGTCCCGAGTTCTCTTCTATTACTGCTCAGCTTTGCTATGCTCTTTTTCATCTGTAAAGCTGTTTCTCTGGAATACGAAACACATTTTTCTACCAAATGGGATACTGAATCACTGGACTGCCAGTGTTATCTACAAAAATCTATTAAACCCATACTATCCCTGAAAAATACAGAGGATTATAGAATCTATGTCTCTTAATTCTTGCAACTGTGTTTGTTAAAAATAAAAAAATTAAATGTGGATAGCCAGGATCAAAATGAGGCCTCAGCAAAATTTTCAGCCAATGATGGTTAAGAGGCAGTGGCGGGTGAGGCAGAATAAGTAAAGAATTTAGATTTTAAGAGTCTAATAAAGAAGCAGTGAGATGGCTGGAGAGGAACATGAAAAGAAACATTTTTAAAAAGCAAGAAAAAGAACTAGAAATTTGGAACACAGCAGTGGTAGGACAGTTCCCTTTCTTAAGCCTTTCATCTGAGAAACTTCTAATAATTGTAGTGATGACCCAGAAAAATAAGAAAAAAGAAAAGCAATTTGAAATTTTCTTCTCTTCCTTCACTGTCTTGCTGTCAGTTCACCTCCAGTGCCACCAGAACTGCAAACTCCACAGCTCACCAGTCCTGTCTAACAAAAGAATAGAGACTGGTGATAGAGAACATCCTGAGGCCTGCAGGTCTGAGACTAGAAAGATTCTAAGCAGATGCAGGAAGGACACAGAAATAGTGACAGTAAGAGTTGATTCAGTGCCCAGAAGGGTAGAAGTCTGAGTCCTGGGATTGCCTCAGTGGGCCACTGGCCATTTGTTTAATGCTAACTTCAACCTACTTACACTCTCAAAAATATCTCAGTCACATTCCCTTCTTTTTATTTTCTTCTATATGCTTCTTTTCTTTTTTCTTTTTTCTTTCCTTCTTTCATTTTTCTTCTCTTTTCTTTCTTTTTTTTTGAGATGAGGTCAGGCTATATAGTCAAGGCTAACTTAGGACTGGACTCACTATGTAGCCCAGGCTGGCCCCAAACTTTTGGGGAGTTTACTACCTCAAGCCTTCGAAGTGCTAGGATTATAGGTGTGCTCTTCTGTATTCTATGACAAGTGTAATTTGTTTCACTATCTAATCTTGTATCTGTAACATTCTTTAACCTTGTTATAAAATTGCATGTACCTGAAATTTTTTCAAAACATCCCTTAGCAGCACATCTAGTCAGCTGTGGTGCTGGTCAGTGGATTTTTCCTCTAAGGTACTATGACAAGCTACTTCTTAAGGTCTACTACACTTTCATTCAGTCCTTACCCATAATTATAACTGGGATGTATGATTTTTTTAAAAAAAGCCAATTCAGTCATGAACATTAACTGAAAGACTTTCATAGTTTTGATAAACAAAAACTGGCTAATTTTTAAAAAATATATTCTTTAACATTCTACTAACCTATTCAACTGTTCTGCTCTTCTTTTACAAATGAATAGCAACTATGAAACCCTTACTTCGACATTTTGAAAATAACTATAGTTGACTGTTAATAGCAGAAATTTGAACTACAAGGCTTACTCATATATAGTTTTTGTATTATTGGTTCAAATAAGCAAAAATTTTTTAAAACTTGCACATGAAATGCTTAACTCAAACAAACTGAAGAAATTAAGAAAAAGGATCATGAATACACAAAAACATAAAGCCTGTTTTATTATTTTTACATAAAATACACACAAATCTATTACAACAGTTAAAATTTATCATAACTTAGACATACAAACAAAATGTATACGGTGCTATTTGCAGTCAGGAAAAAAATGACTAATAAATCATAAATGCAAATAGTTATGACTGGGTATAGTACACATTGAACTACTGTAATATTTTCAGTCACCTCCTGTTGGTAATGCAGTCTGCTCAAGAGTTGCAAATATATGATCAAAATGCCAAGTAATGCAAATCTTCTCCATGTAGGAGATGGGAGCTCTCAATGGGTTAATTTTATCCTGACTGAAGTAGTTTTAGTGTAGCCTCTGACCTATCTTAGAGACAGAGTCAACTCTCCATGACCCTGCCTAGAATGCCTCCTTCACTCTCCTTGGAATGTCTTCTTAGAGCCAGGAAGTACCTGGGTGGAGTCAACTCTCCAGGACCCTGCCTGGAATGTCTCACTCCTTCCCATCCTTGTAAAGATATCTTAAGATATAAAAGAGATAAGAAGGAAAACAGAACTAATTGCAAAGAAGTGTGTTAAACCCTATGTCATCATGAATTCTCATGACTGGCCCCAACCCACCACAGTAACTGCCTGAAACTACCCAAGTCAGTAACACCCACATTCCTCTGTGCTTGCCTTAGAAACCAAAAGGGTATTTAAGCCAAGGCGGAACAAAGAACAGGCCTGGATATTTTCTGATCTGTTAATCAGGAAGTGTTTGGTGGCTAGCCTAATTAAATAAACTCGGTATTTCCCATATTTGTCTCTCGTGCATTATCCCATGCTGTTTCATCCACAAGCGCAGTTCATCTCTGCAGATCGTAAGTGAGTTCATGCAAGTCAGGCATGGTGGGGTGTGCCTGTAATCCCAGCACTCCAGAGGCTTAAGGCAGGGAGTCCAAGGCCAGCCTGAGCTACATAATGAGTTCAGGCCCAGCCTACACTGCATAGCAAGACCCCCTCTCAAACAATCAACCTGTCCCAAAGTGATCTCACAACTCATGTATTTTTCATCATGTACTGTTCTAAATATGTGCTGTTTCTGTTATTTATAAAATTTCTAATCAACAAACAGGCCAGTAGTGGCTAAATTCGGGGAATAGCAAATTACATGCAGACTTCTGACTAGAGGAAGAGTATGTTGAGACTGGCACCCCAACTTTCCATCATTCAGTGGTCAAGTGTATTCTGGGTTATTTGTCCTTTAAGTACGCTCAACATACAAATTCTATAAACTTGAAATAATTCTGCCTTCAAATTATTATTCATATTTACAAAGTACATTAAAAATATGAATAGTACTTACCCTATTAATCCTACATCAGCTATAAGTTTTAGGTCAAGATGGATCACTCGTTTCTGGCCTTTCAGTGGTAAGAAATTTGTAAGTAGTTTACCACCAAGGCCACCTTCAGCTACCAAAAGTCTATCTTCCTCCTTATTGAGTTCTCCTTTAAATAAATGAGGGAACACAGCAAAGATAAATAACATATGCTGTTTTTCTTTCATAATACACACTAAAAAAACTGTAATTTACATAAAGGACTAAACTACAAGACTAAATTTCTTTCAAAATTCTGACACTAGAGTTAGGACTAGAGCTGAAAGGTAGAGCTCTTGCCTAGCATGTACAAGACCCTGGCTGGGTTCAACCCACAAAATCACTAGAAAGCTGGGCATGGTGGTACATGGCCATAGTCCCACATTTGGGAGACTAAGGCAGGAGGATCACTGTGAGGCTAGCCTGGGCTACATGCAAAGTAAGCTCAAGGTTAGCATAAACTGCGTAGAGACCCCGTCTCAAAAAGACAAAAACAAAAAAGACAGGCGCGCACACGCGCGCGCACACACACACACACACACACACCCCTCTAGAAAATAAAATAATTAAAAGTCTGACCCTCAAAAATGCTTTTGCAAGTTGCTGAAGAGACTAGTTTTAAAACCATGTACTGGACTGGAGATATAGCTTAACAGCATAAAGTACCTGCCTGGCAAGCACAAGGTACTGAGTTCAATTCTCGGTACCAAATAAATAAATAATAAATAAATCAGGTACTTTTATATCCTTAAAATAATCTTGTCAGTAAACTTTCAGCAATTACTACATACATCTTAAAAACCTTTTTAAAAATTCACTAAATTTATAATATGTTTTTAAAAAAAAACCCTGATACTCAAGAGAAGCTATTACTGTAATTTCCTAATTTTGAAAAATGTACATACTTTCACCACCTTAGAAGTTACAATATACTCACCTATAATTCTACCATTTTCATCAGTTACTGAAATACCAACAGGTGCAGGGATTTCACAGTCTTTTCCTTTGGAACCTTTCAGTGCATTAATCCTACCCTCCAAAAGAGTGAAAAGAAGCGAATAATTTCTCAGGCTAATGTAAATATTAAATGATTATTAGAAGAAAACCAAAATTATTTCTATACATTGCATTTTATTTTTACTTTTATTTTTATGGCCGGCTCAGCCTGCCCTGGGGGTGGGGCTGGTGCAGCATGTGGTGCTGGGGATCGAACCACGATCTCTGCAGTTGCCTAAGCTTTCCTAAGCAGGCGCTTTAGACCGCTGAACCATGCCGCCGGCCCCTATACATTGCATTTTAGATTAATACATTCCAATAAAAAGGTGATAAATATTTAAGTTATTAACTACCCAGTCATCTTAAAATGAGCTGAGATACTGCCCATCTGAAATGAAGAGATCCCTGTCACAATGCAAGTAAGGAAAAAAAGAAAAAGAAAATTCCCTGACTAATGAACAGAAAAAATAAATACTGATCTCAAATGACAGTATTTAAAAAGCTGGCCTGGATACTTTCATGTTGCTCTGAAGAGAATAAATTGGTACAAATGTTTTACAAATTCCATTTCTGGCAATTTATCGAGAATGAACAATTATATAAAAAGTATCTCTAGAAGTTGAATAATAGGCAAATGTTAATTTCTAGACTGTAATATTAGGGAGTCTCCTGAATGCGTTTCTGACATGAAAAAGATGTTAAGAAGATGAGGCTGAAAACATGGTACTTTTTTGGTACTGGACTTTGTAAACTTTACACAATACTTCATAAACATACATATAACAACTTTTGTGTAAGCACACAGGAAAGTAAGAAAAGGCTTACTGTGGTCACATCTTGGTGGAAACATTTCAGACCACTGACTTTTGTTGTTATTACTAGGAATTGAGCTCAGGACCCCACCTGTCAGGCAGGCACTGTGCTGCTGAGTTATAAATGCACAGAATAATTTTTTTTTTTTTTTTTTTGTGGGACCAGGGTTCAAACTCACAACCTTGCACTTGCCAGGCAGGCACTTCTGCCACGGAGCTATCTCCCCAGCCCCTGCATGAAATAATTTACTTCAAATCACCAATTAAGTTTTATCTTGTAATGTTTCTTTTTCGAGAAGGGTTTGATTTATAATTTACTTACCGACTATTTGTTCCTCCTTCAGCCACAAACCGTTTCTGAGGATATTTGTCTTTAAGTTGTTTTAAAGTCATTTTTTTATGGGCTACAACCCAGACATCACCGCCTTTTCCACCTTCTCCACCTAAGCGAGGATAACCCATTCCACCACTTCCTCCCTTGGTGAAGAGTCTGAGGTTATCAATGAAATTTCCATACTAAAAGAGAGACAGAATTTTCAGAAACATTACTACTAAAGTTATTATAATTTTTTTTTGTTGTGAAGTAGCTGTGAAGTTTTACAAAAATCAAAGTTCAACATTACACAGGAATTGACCTACTTTTTGAGCAAGAAGGCATACCCATTTCACACTGCTTCCTGATAGTCTTCTTTACAAACAGCTTAAAAGGAGAAAATATATGGGGGAGAAGAAAAAGCGTTTTCACATATAATGTGTTTACCAACTTAGTGAACTCCTTTCTAATTCTACTACAGGAATTTTCTTTTTAAATAAAAGAATCAGACACAGCTTTCTGTGTGCCTGTTCCACCGCTGTTTCTTAGCTCGCCCCCTCTCCTGCTTTTCTCTTAGGATTCTCTTTATCAATAATCAAATATTGTTCCATTTATTAGAGGACCAAACTTGGGTCCTCTCTTCACCCTAAACTTTCCTCCTGGGTGACCTCAGCCTGTGCTATTTACCTAAGCAAGCTACTTCCACTGCTTAAACTGTTGGCCACCTCTATCAGGACATAGGCTTGTAACAGTTTAAAGGAACCAAGAGCAGCCCTATATTTTAAAAAACTGTTCTCAAATGTGTAACCTCTTGGTGGGTATCCATTGATAATACATCACAAACAAAACCACATCCCTCCCCATTGCTCTTCCCACAAAAATCTATTCCCAAACTGTTTACTTAGTGGAATCAGTTTACCTATTCACTAAGATTACACAAGTCTTTCAGACTGTACCTGTTTCCTGCTACCTCTCTCCTTTCTAGTATTACTGCCCTGGAGCCTTGACCAGTACATCTCATCCTGAAAGGGTTTCCAGTGTCTACTCTTTCCTCAGGCAAAACTCCTTCCAACTTGTTGCTAAGAGACAATTTCTGAAATGGATCTAGTCTCCAAGTTCTGCTACTATAAACTATCCATGCCTTTTCAATTCTGTTTATGAAGTCTAAAATTCATAGTACTATATTCAAAGCGCTTACTCCGCCCTTCCAGTATCAATTTCATTCATTCAGCCTCTCCCATTCTCCCTATCCTCTCTGCTCTTGTATACGCGATGTACTGCTATGTCTCCATGCCACGCTGTGCACGCTTTTCCTCTAGGTAGAACACCGTCCGTTCTTTCCTACACTAATGTCACTCCGACCTAAAAGTCAATTTCACTCTACTCTGGAATAATGGCACCAACACACGGTTTGATCAAACACTGGAGAAAGATTTCTTAATTGCTCTAATCAGTTCTTACCCTGACCCCGCAGTTTCTCCCTGCAATTTGATTGTCCCTATATTGCATCTTAGAAATTTTACACCGTATTTAGTGCTTATCAGTTTTTCTCAAATCAGAGCTCAAGGGTTTTCCTCGATTTTTTAAAGTTCTGTTCAATGCATGACATTTTATACTCCTGTAGCTTTATTCATCAGATTCACAAGGGTAGGGGACGCACTTAAAATAAATATCTCACAGTGGCAGTTAGTGAAAAGGTAATGGCCAAAGCATAACGTCGGCAAGTTTTCAAAGGGTCATTACTAGTAAGGTTATTGGGAGTTTTTTTACCCCCTAAAGTAGTGAATTTTTACAGAAACCATTCTTGGTCCGACGCTACACAGAAATTGATCTTTTTTTTTTTTTTTTTTTCTTTTCGGTAAGAAGGCACACCAACTACACAATGCTTCCCGATAAAGCTTTCTCTAGAAACAGCTTAGAAGCTGTGTGAAAGGGGAAAGGCATGAAAACGTGGTACAGATATTACGTAAAACGAGGGCGGCGGGCTGCAAAATGAGGCACCACAAAGGCAGAGACCACCCGTCCTCCACGCTGCCCGTATTTCGCGCCTGACCCCAGCAGGCGCCGTTTCCGGCCCGCTCGCGCACGCTGACCCCGAGCGCAGGCTCGGGCCCGGCCCCAAGTCCGCCGAGGTGACGACACGGCCCTCCCGCCCGCCGCAGCCCAACCCGGGACAACGGAGCGGGAGCGAGGAAGACGGGGACCTCGGACAGCAGAAGAGCACCGGCACAGGACGCCAGACACGGACCTTTCTGAGCAACACGCAACCGCAACGCACCATCGCTGCGGCGGGTCACGAGCCTTCCCGCAGACGCAGCGCAAAGGCGGCGCGGCGCGCCTGCTTGCGTCACCGCCGGCCGCCCGCGCGCCTCCCCTCGGGGCCGAGCCTGCAGGGCGGCGCATGCGCGGTACAGTGCGCTAGCCAGCAAAGGCGCGCGCGTGCGCTCTGTGCCCTCTCCCCCCTGAGGCGGGGGTGGGGGGTTGGTGGG
>PVKN010009030.1:0-24290 GCA_004027915.1 Capromys pilorides
TAAGTACTTGTACTAATCTACCTTTTAAATTTCCTTACTAAATATTACTAAACTTTTTGAGTTAGTTTTTGTTTTGTTTTGTTTCAATTTAAGGCTAAAGAATTTGGTACTTTTATTTTTCTGTATCTGAAGCTGTCTGTACTTGAAACCACCCTAGGAAAATAATTGATCTACACCTCCCCTCTTGTAACCAGTCATGTTTGGCTTAGCAGCTCAGATGTGCTCTGAGAAATGTGTGGTTACATGATTTCATTGTCTGAATGTCACAGGGTTTGCTTATACCAACTGAGAAGGTTGTGACACCACTAGGTGATGAGGATTCATGAGTAATGCTGTGTGTGCGCTGTCCCTGGGGACCCCTTCCATCCCTTATGCTGCATCCCCAGTCACCTGGAGGCCAGACTCTCCAGTCCAGCTGCTGATTTATTTCACCGATGATCACTTCTTCAGTTATCTTTAAGCATACACAAGACTCAATAGCCATTTCATCAGTTTCCCTAGAAATGATTGTCTTGTCTAACCGAAACCACTCCAGAACACACGCTCTTTGTTTAGCACCTGTCTTCTGGGCTAGAATGGAGCTCAGTGGCAGAGCACTTTCCCAGCAAGGGCAAGGCCCTGGGTTCAATTCCAGCACAGGAATTTTGCCTTCATTCTTTAAAAGAAATGCAGTGTCCATGGTGCGGCTAACCCTCTGCCCAGAGACAACCAGGAGTGTGAGGGAAGAAATGGTGCCGGATCTTTCCAGCCACAAAGGTCAGGGGTTCAAATTCCTAAACATCTAAGCAACTCACAGTGAAACCTATCCCATCTGCAACCCATGAAGTTTTCAGAGCATTCCCTCAACTTTGTTGGCCTGCACACCCGGGACAGTACACTGCAATCACAATGTGCTATTTGTTATTGTGTTAGAAATAACTGTACAACTAAAGTAGGAAAATTGGGTGGGGGGGTGCGAAATCATCAGCACGTGCAAGTCCCTCCCTGTGGAATCAGCTGGGATGCCGAGGCCTCAGTCCTATTGACAGTGGCAGCCACTGATATGTCAGCGAGCTGTGCCAGGATGGCTGGGGCTGCTCCTTACCACGCTCGTGCTGGGCTCACAGGAAGACACAGGTTCTTACTGTAAAGGAAAAGGAGTCACGTGTGAGACATGGCCGAGAAGGCCTTCATGCTCATCAGCCAGAAGAGCAGCTTCTTTTGAGTGCTAAAATGACCCACAGAACTGTGTAGAAAGAAACAGCCTGCTCCACAGGCCACCTCAGGTCAGGTGCACTTGCCACAGGCCAGGGTGGGTCTATCTGCATGGATGGAAGGTCTGTTAAGAGACTAAAATTGGAAACAGAAGGAAAGCAGGCACAGAGACAGCCCTACCCTTGCTGAAACGCTCGTACTTTAATTTCCTTATTATAAAGATGTAGCTCCTTTCCTTGCACATGTTGGGTTTGCCCTACCTGCTAAATTTTGATGGCCTTATCCACTTTATTATAATTAATAAGTTTCTCATTGTCTCTTTCCTTCCACTAAAATGTAAACTCTGTAAGATCAAGAATTTTTGTCTTGGGCCAGCCAGATAGCTCAGCGGATTAAAGCAGCCCCACCCCCAGGGCATGTTAAAATGGAAACTGAGACTGAGCATGGTGGTACACGCCTGTAATCCCAGAACCTGGGAAGCTGAAAAACAGAAGGATCACTATAAGTCCACTCTGTGTAGAGACCCTGTAGACCCTGGACTAAATACATTTAAAAAAATAATTTTTGTCTTACATCAATGGATACCTAACAGACCTAAACTCTCCCCAACATAATGAGAGATTTAATACATTTTCACCAAACGAGTGCATGAATGCCTGTGCTCAGTATCACCTAGCACGGAACCTCAGGAGGAAGCATGCTGCTCTCTCTCAACTTAAGCAGCACCTTTTAATTTGTTCTAAACTTAGCCTAGGCTTCAAGGATGCTCACTGTTTAATATACCCACTATTCTGGTCTGTGTGAGTAACCATAACAATGGTTTGAAGAACAAGCATTTATTCCTCACAGCTCTAGAGACTGAACAGCCAAAGACTGAGGCATCTATAAATTTGTTTTCTGGTGAGGTCCCACTCTTCGTTAGCAGAAGGAAGATGCTTGCTGTGCCCCCAAATGGCAGAAAGGGATGGTAAGGCATTCTGAGGTTTCTTTCGTAAGGGCACTAACCCCAGTCATGAGGGCTCCATTCTTAGGATCTAGTTACTTTGAGAAGACCCAGGCACTTCATACCATGACACTGGGGGCTAGGATTTCAACATATAAATGGGAGTGGGGGATGCATTCAGTCCACCGTACCACCCTGAATTTGGTAGAGCAAATCTGTTTAGCTTACATTACTGATGGTTTCACATCTCTTGTTAATCCTCAGATTTCCCACATTCAGAATATGTAAGTGCTCTGTGTGTTTTCTGCTTCGCTCACCCAACCTTGGCCTTTGCCAGTCTGCTGACGTCATCTCTTGCCTTCCTGTCCTACGCTGCCCCACCTCGCCTCCATGACTAGCAGCTCCCATAAGCAGGGGTTGCCTGTGTTCGCACTACTTCTGTAGTAGTGCAGGTTCATAATAGGTGCAGTAACACTAAACATGTTTTTGCACAGTTCTTTTCCATATATTTTCTTCCCTGGTTTTCAAAACAACTCTGACAAGCAAATAAGTACAATAATATTGTTAGTTTAAAGCACAGAAGATTGTGGGGTGCAGAGATAGTCAGGGGCTTGCTTGAAATCCTACCAGAAAGAAACTGTCAGAAAGCAGGGCTTTAGTTTAGATAAGCTTTCCTGTCATGAACTCACGTGTGCTATTCCTTTGACAATATTAGTTACTCAGTTTTAAATTCAGTTCTGCGTCGCTGAAACTCCGTGTCCGGAACTGTGAATGGTACAAAGCTAAAATGGTTTATTTTCTCGTTCAGTGGTCTTTCCTTACTCCCTACCTTTTGCTGGATTTAGTTCAGCTCTTCTGGAATGCTGAACTATACTGTTTCAGAGAGTGATATCTAATGAATCCCTTTTTTCTCTGTTTTGAGTTACTGGCCTTTAAGAACATTAAGCTGTTTTTTCGGTGCACTTCTCCAGGTGGAAGTTCAGGGGATGCCATCTTTCTGTCCACTTACACAGACCCACAAGTTCTTCCTAAATTTAGTCTCATTACCTTGATGTTTCACCAGCAAAATGGTTGCCAAGCACACTCTGCTCTCTCGCTGGCATTCCCTTGTCACTGAGGAATGAGATACTCCGTCCACTTGGAACCCATTTTAAACTTGTCTGATACCGAATCTGACTTTTCCTGGCTCTGCAAAACAGCCTCTTGTCCACAGTCAGATACAGTTTTAAAGTCCTCATTGGTACAGTGATACCAAAACAACAACGGCTTCTGGTCATCCTCTTTAAAGGCATTTTCTCATGTTCCTATTCACTGCCAGTCAGCAACCAGAGAGCTATGCAGTCAGTATGTTGTCACCAAGGTCACCTTCTACCACCCAAGGTGCCACTGTGACTCAAGCACCTCCCAGCGTTGTCCATCATCCCACTGAATCACCAACCCTCGACTCCTCTTGCCCATGGTCCTTCATCCTGGATCGCCTGTGGCCCCTAACTCACACAGGCTTCCTCTTTGTCAAAGCGCTGGTGTGTTTTTGGTTATCCTGAGAGATCTAAGAGAGACAGCGATGGGAACGCAGTAATAGATGGTGAAGGGAGTGACATTTATGTGCACTCATTCTTCAGTCCTAATACCAACACCCACACACACACACACACACACTACAAGTGCCAATGTTCTTTATCTTATATTTATATAACATGGTGTTGTATGTTATGAGTTGGTGCTGAAAGAAACTACGAGACCCGACGAAGGTAGCTTCAGAAGACTCACTGAGATTCGTCCTTCAGTGAGCACAGAACCCCAGAAGCAGCTCAGCTTTATTTTGGGCTAGTGAGCTGTGATGTCATACATAATTACTTTAGCAAAGGAGGACCATGTGCATAATCACTTTAGTAAAGGAGGACCATGTGTATAGTCATGAACGTGACTATGATCTCTATTGACTTCCACCTTTTCCCTATCATTAGGTTCACACAAATGTTGATTGTTAACATTCCAAGCAGGGGAGGAGACAACAAACAGGGAGCCAGCAGGTGAAGCTGCTATCTGCCTCCTTGAATCCCAGCTTTCCAAGATTCCCAAGTAACAGAGCACAGCTGTCCCTTGGTTTTGTTTATTGCTCTCCGCTTCTTGAGATGCTAATTAGGCTTTTGTCTCTACAATGAAGTGCTTACAAAGTAACCCAAAGAGGTAGTGTCGCATTGTCAGTGAGCATGGGCTCATAATCAGAGGCCTAAGTTCCTGTCTACCTACTAGCTATGAAATCCTGGGCAGGACACTTTATCCTTCCTAACTTCACTTTCCTAGCCTGGGAAAAGGAGACAATAGTTCCTGCCTTACATAACATATTGTCTCCCATGGGAGAAATATCAGATTTTATTTACACATGATTACTTTCATTGATTATTTCCAGCTCTTCAACCTGCTGTGAACCATACATCATCTCTAGATTACTTATAATGCCCATAAGCAGTGTAAATAGATCTATTGTTTAAGTACTATTGACAAGAAAAAGTCCATATGTGTCCACTATAGTTGTAAGGTTTTTCAAATGCTCTTGCTGTGCTTGGTTGAATGCATGGCTGTGGAGCCCAAGGGAAGTGGCACAGCTGCGCCTCCTGGCATCCCCTGATATTTCTAACTGTGGCTGTCACTAGAACACAAAACAGAACATGTGCCTCCCCCAGTGGAGGAAAAGGAAGCCTTGTGCACAGTTGCAGTGCGGGAAGCCATTCTCGCTGTGAAGTTTGTCAAAATCTGGCAAACACCATTTCTAATCAAAATATTGAGAAATAGCAAAATATTTGCTTTTAATGCATGAATACCTATTTATAAACACCTAGTTTTCTGAAACAATAAACAGGGTAGTTTTAGAACTGTCAGTTCAAGTTTTCATTCAGTAGTGAAAGATAAGATTTGTTTTTGTTTTATTTTAGACATCTTATAAAGATATCAGGAATTTGAGTCAAAGTATAGTCTACCTTAAAAACCTCAAAATGAAAGTTACAAATTCCTTTAAAATTGAAACACATGACTAAGGTAATTTTCTGATGTTTTTCTTCTCTTCCAACTAGCACTAACAGAAATGAAAAATCTAAAGAAGTCACTGTCCATTTGCATCCTCAGAAGGCGACTGTCCATCCTCAGACTCTGCTCACAAGCCAGGAAAACAGCAGGTACGTGTACATATACTGAGTCTAAAACGTTGCAGCAGCATAAATACTAAAGAGGTGGAAACAGAACCTGAACAGGAAACAACGCTAGGAAGGCCACTGACAACAAAGAAGGTAGAGACTACCTCATGAGCCGAGAGTACATTTGTGTGTTGGTGTGCATGTTTCTTTCTGGAGCACTTCCATTTCTGTTTCCAGTGGTCCTGTGTGAGGCCCTGGCAACCCTACAGCCAGGCACTGTGTTTTCAAAGCATCCCAGCTTTGTGGTGCATGCTCTGAATTTGTAAGGAGCAGTAACATGCTCCTGTTTCTCTTAGGAACCCCTGCACGTGCTGCTGGGGTGCACCTCCTAGCTCTTCAGTCTCTATTGGTGTGAAATCCTGAGGTTTCCCCTCGCTTTTCCCCTGAGTTCTGACTTTCATTCTCTGCCTCATGTGGCCTATGACTCTCACCTCTGTCCTCCACTGCAGTTTTCTTCCATCCCCAGTCCTTCATCTCATCTTGCTGTGGCCTCACCGTGAGCCACCGTGTAATAAATGGGGTGAAAAAGAACATAGGACTGCAACTGAGAATGTCACATGACCCTGAGTAAGACTGAGTATCCAAGTCACAGGCGGACAGTAACTCTCCGTAGCAGGGACCCGAAGACCACTGAGTGTGGGCCAAACTAGCAGGAGGCCACCTGGGTGAGCTCTTGGAGCTTCACTGCGCAGCCACACCCCTTGGCTTCCCTACTGCCTGGGGCTCCTTTCCCGCTGCAGCAGCAGGGCTAGGCAGAGCCCCTGCCCTCAAGGTGCAGGTGTTTACTTCCCGGTCATTTAGTGGGAGAGTTTGCCCACCCGAGTTGTGTCATAGCACAAGGACTTTCTCGTCACGCACTGCCTCCTGCCTTAGCTCACCGCCTCTTCTCAGGCGCTCTCTCATCAGATGCTCCTGTCCTGTCTCATCTTTGCTATATACTTCAGGGTACTTCATTTCAACGCTCAGCTGTGGCTAACTCTGGCTGTGCCCAGGGATCCTAACCCGTGGATTCTCAGGTCATTTTAGCAGTAGTACATGTGCCTTAGGAAGTGTACTTCTGTAGCAAACAGAAGCAAAAGCACCACATTTATTTATAAACTTTGGGGGTGTCCTGTCTCTTTCTGACATTTATGCACATTAACCTAAACCTACCTTTATCTATGCACACCACAAACCCTAAACTCAATAAAGGACAGTGGAAGGGACCACTAAAGGGAAGAGAACAGAGAACACATTATTTTTAGTTGACCAAGATAAAAATACAGACTGCTCAAACTTCTCTAGGCAAAAATCTTAAGTTTATCTTTTGTTCTCCTGTACTAGGGATGAATTTCCAGTGCCCTCTGTTTATTATCCGGCTTCCTAGGTACTCTGCTTCTTTCTTAGAGCTTGTTTTCCCTTACCATTTATGATAGCAAATGAAATATAATTTCTTTAAGAAATCATAATGGATATTTTAGCTTTTGAGGCTTGATATGTTTCTTATTATAAATGGGCATTTCCAAATGCCTTGAGATATACAGTTAGTATACCAAGAAGGTATAAAAGTTATGAGATAAAAGTAGTATGTTGTCCTAGAACTGTACCTTTGTCCAGTGTTACTCCAATAGTTTGAAGGGAAAATTGTATTATTTGTATATTGACACAAATCCACATAGAAGGGAACAGATGGCTGATGCTGGCAATTCTAAGATGAAGACACGGAGAACTGTGCTTTTGGGAATGCTTTCAGTTATGCTCACAAGGTTCTATTTCCTTTATTACAAGGGTGCTAGGATAGAAAAGCTATACAAAATTGATTCCAGGCCAGATGTGCTGTCACCAGTTATAAACAAACAAAAACACAGTGAGAGCAATGGTAATTTTATTTTTTAATTACATGAGTGGTTAAAATGTGCTTCATTTAAAGTCATTACCTGTTCAGAATACATATCCCTTGTTCTTATCTAACTTCCACCAACTAGGCTCAGGATTCACCCCCCAGTCCCCCTAAGTCACTTCAGCCTGACACATTGTCTTTGAAGCTCTCAACAGCATTTCTGACTGAACCATTTTTAAAGTAAACTCTTCAGAGCAGTATGTGTTCAGGATTGAAAACAGGAAATGTACAAAAATACAAATGTAAAGGACCTACAATAGACTCCTCCAGGGAGATAGCTCAGTAGAAAAGTACTTGCCTAGCAAGTGCAGGGTCCTGAATTCAATCCCCCATACCAAAAGAAAAAAAAAATTATTTGAGCATTATTTTACATTTGCAGGATTGTAGTTTGAGATTACATTGATTGTACAAAAGACTCCTGCTTCTTTTCACAAGTGACAATTGCCTGTCCCGTCACTAACACTGTGTATAAACACACCCACAGTATCTGGCATTCATGTGTCCTTTTTCCCTTTTAACTGTTGCATCCATTCAGCTGTCCATTTTTTTCTTCATTCATCAACCACATATAATGTACCACATATTGTGCTCTTATGTTCTTTCCCATACTAAATTATTAACTTCTTATGAGTCAAGCCTTTTATTTTCAATTTCCTAAAACCTCTGAGAATAAATTAAGACATGTTCCATAAATACTTGGGCATTAAATTCTTCAGTTTCATTTTTCCTTAACTTTTACAAACACCTTCACAATAAACTTCACCTCAGCCTGCTGACTGTTGTCACCTTTTAGCAGAATGGCAGCGTTCCTTACCAGCTGTCTCGCTTTTCCTCCTTATAATTGGAATTTTTGCCATTTAACAGGATTGAGGTTATTTGTGGTAACACATAGCAGACAAGCAATAAGTTGGCATCTGAACCCAGATGAAGACCTGGTGACAGAGTAGGTGATGCAGGTAAAGAGGAGGTGCCGAAGACCCAGCTGTGTGTGTGGAGGACACGTATGAGAACTCTTGGAGGAGATGCAGGTAGCAGGGAATACTGAGAAGTCTAGGAAGACAGAAAGAGAATAGGAAAAATCAAAGGGCAGTGACACCTGGGGTCAGGTGCCCAAGTGGACCTCACGGGGGTCTGCTCACAGCATGAAATGGCATCTCTGGCAAAAGAGAGAGGCTTGCATGCAGCTAGAGAAGTGCTTGGGTAGTCTTGGCTTTAATAAGAACAGGGTGCCCTATAAGGTGAAGCCGACAGCTTCCAGGGCTGTCAGCCGCAGTGTCAGCCCCACCCCACTGGTTTTCAGAAGGGACTCAACCAGATCTTTATTTGTTACTGTACGTGTTCTGCAGTGAGTCTCTTTCATGTTGCTCTTCAACTCTGAGAGCAAGTTTTTCTGTAAAAGAGAAAAGGCAAAGATCAGGTACTTAGGGGTTTGGTTCCTAACCTACTCAGGGCCTCAGGTTTCCTGCCCTGCACAGCAGCCACGAGGGGGCTGGAAGCGCAGCCTGAGAATCCGCAGTTTCTGTGCGATGCCCTCCTCGTGAATCCGTGTGCCTGTTCTGGGGAGTTCACAGCACTGTCGTCTAAATAAACATATCCTGTGATTTTAGAGGCTCTCTTCAACAAAGCACTAGAAAACTGCTGGAAAACACCTCCAATTCCATGTTACTTGGAGAGGAGCCAACTCATTTCAACAGCAAGATCTGAGATTCTGTAATCCTTGAAGTGATTCCGGAGATGCCATCTGTCCCCCTAAAGATGCAGAGGTTTTCCCAGCGTGCGGCAGAGCTGCCCGCTCGAGCTGGGGTCACAAACGTTCCCCAACCTCTTTGCTATCTAGTCAGAGGACACGATTGCACTTTGAATGTAGAAAAAAGCTTTGTTAACTTACAGGAAGGAAACTTGCCTAGCAGTTCTGGTGTGCAAGTCTGTCATTTTCCTTTCTTCATTGAAAATGTTTATAACTTGAAATGGGCAGGAAGATATGAAAAATAAATTAGTCACATATGCTGGTCAGTGGTAACCACTCCTTATTTTAGCTCATTTTCTGTCAATCTTTTTTATACATTGTTCCTTTGCGTGCGCGCACACACTCTTATCTTTCTTAAGTAATTCCTGTGTATTATACAGCAGCACTTCTTTAGATAAATTGGAGTAAAATATACATTAGATATTACTTTCTTTAGGGAAGTAAAGTGAATTTTGTTTACTGAAAAGACATTAAATAGTGAGGGGGGAAAGTGGTCAAAGCTACCAAGGGGAAGTATCCCAAAAAAATTAAGCTCTGAGTGTTTGCTAAGTTCCATTTCTAAAGCACTTTGTATCATGTGATGTATAGCATAAAGGCAAAAAACTGAAATAAAAGAATATTTGTTATTATAAAAGTTTGTTTTGTATGAATTAACTAAAAAGCACAACTTTTAAGAATTCATCAGTCAATGGGTGCTAGCAGGGTTAAGTTCTGGTGTCTTACTGCACGGGGGGAACCATACAGAATGATAATCTATTGTATATTTCAAAACAAAAGCTAGAAGAAAATATTTCCAATGTTGTTACTATGAAAAATGATGAACATTTGAGGAGACATATTTAGCCTGCTTTGACTATTATAGAGAGTACACAAATGCATGTAACAAAACATCATATAATACCTCAAAAGATGTACAATTTTGTGTCAGTCTTTGTAAAAAGATTTTTTGAAATTAATCATTAAAGGGTTGGTAAGATAGCTCAGCGGACTAAGTGCCTGCTTAGGCAAGCACAGGGATTGGGGTTTGATCCCTGGTGTCACATGCCGCACCAGCCCTGTCCCTAAGCAGGATGAGCTAACCACCGAGACCAGGTGTGGTGGCATATGCCTGTAATCCCAGGACTGGGAGACTGAAAGCAGGAGGATCACTATAAATCCAAGCTGTGTAGTGAGACTCTGTACCAAATACATTTTTAAAAAATTAAAAATTAATCATTAAAAATAAGTGGTCCCATATTTCTTAGCCACGCCACATCTTTATATAAGAAAAATTTGTTCTATGAAGGACCATGTTTATAATTTCTAGAAATATCAGAACAGATGTGCATAACAGCTTCATAGAATTCTAGCTGCCTACTGCTATGCAAGCCTATATCTTAACAGCTGCTCTCATTGTGGTCTTTCACATTTCTCTCAACATTTCTCTTGTCCCTTATAATGGTGTCAAGAGAAATGTGAAAGGGATACTATAGACATCAGCTTGAATTTCAACTTAAAATTGTGGAAGATAGAAGAACAGGGCAAATAAAGCTCACTGACAAGAAAGAAGAAAAAAAGAAAACAAGAAGAAACTAGTATCACAAAAACAGATTGCTTTCTTCAGAGAGTTCTCAAAAGTTCAAAGACCAGCCCCTTGGTGGGCACCACCTCCAATCACACAGAGCCAGGTCACTAGAGAAGAAGGATAACTAGCCTGTGACTATATAAAAAGATACTCAAAGACTGGGTTTTTCCTGAGCCAGATCTTTTTTTTTTTTTTTAAATTTTTATTTATTTATTTATTTGTTTGCTTGTTGTGTTTATTTGTTTCTTTATTTATTCATTTTGTGGCTGGCTCAGCCTGCCCTGGTGGTGGCGCTGGCGCAGCATGTGGTGCCGGGGATCGAACTGCAGTCCCCGCAGTTGCCTGAGCCCTCCTAAGCAGGTGCTTTAGACCACTGAACCATCTCGCCGGCCCCCTCTTTTTTTTTTTTTAATCTTTTTTTTTTTTAATGTATTTTAGTACAGGGACTAGAGGGTCTTACTACACAGGTTAGACTCATGGTGATCCTCCTGCTTTCAGCCTCCGAGGCCTGGGATTACAGGCGTGTCCCTCCACACCCACTCTCAGTCGCCATTTCCTCAGCCAAATCATTAGCAAATCTCTATTATGTCTTTCTTTTTTTTTAAATTCATGTATTTGGTGCAGGGTCTTGCTATGCCACTCAGACTGATAGGGAGGCTCCCATTTGCAGCCTCCCCAGTGCTGGGATTACAGGTGTGCACCACCATACCCGTTTTTGGTGGCCAGCTCAGGCATTTTGTGCTGGGGGTCCAACCTGGATCACTGTGATTGCCAGGCACATGCTGAACTATCTCCCTGGCCCTCTATTATATCTTGGAAATTTGAAAAGTAATTTCTCAAGGAGAACTAAAGGCCAAGTATGTTGGTATGTATCTCTAATCCCAGCTACTTGGAGGCTGAGACAGGAGGATTTCAAATTAAAGGCCAGAATAGACAGTGAAGCAAGACCCTGTCTCAAAATAAAAAACTGAAGCAGGGCTGAAGGTATAGTGTGAGGGCTTGGATTTAGTCCTCGGAGGGGGGACAGAGAGGAGAGAGGAAGGGGAAGGACTAGAAACTAAATGTTTGAGATTTGGCCTTTCTTAAATTAAAATTCCCTGCCATAAGAAAGAATTTTTTTTTTTCATAGTAGAGTCGATTATTCAGAAATTTGTATAAAAAATAGCTAATGCCTGTAACTTAACTGCAAGAAAGCCATGAAATTGTTTTCTATTATATTTTTCTATTACATTACATTATCATGAGAAATACCATATATACTACAGGAGTAAAATGCTAATTTACTGAGACATACTGTTTCAAAATAAAAAATAAACAAGGGCTGGGGACGTAGTTCAGGACAAAGGCCCAGGGTCAAATTCCTAAGACCACCAAGAAGATAGGTCTATGACCTTTAAATAAAATTTGCTCACTCTATCAAAAGATACATCTTTCCAAACCAATTTATCAAATATAATTTGTAATATGTTTACATTATTAAGCCTACAAAAGGCAAGGCAGAATAAAGCGAGGAAGTGCTCCTTCTGAGAAATGCCCTTGCTTCCAACTCTGATGTTTTCTGAATTCCTGCCTGGGAGTGGCACACCGCACTCACATCCTTGCTGGTAAGTGAAAAGGAAATCAGAGGTGATTCACTGAAGGTCAGTGGACGTCAGGTGCTTGAGAAGCACAAGTCAAGGCCTGAGGCACTGCCACCCAACTGCTGAAAATCACAATGTAAATATGCAAAGAGTTCCCTAACGTCAGAAATCAGAGAAGCTGCCTGAAGACATTCCGCCACTCACCCCTTAAGTATCCACTGTCTTAAAGCCTGAAAGAAAGTCTGTACGTCAGTGTAAACCTGGCCCACCAACACACACATACCTCTTCGGTTCTTTTGAGCAAAATCTTTAAGGGGAGTCCAAGGAAGTCCTACTTTCAATCAGTTACTTCACTCGAACCTCTGACTCTTGATTTCTACCACTAGCTAAGAAGCTCATTGTCCACATTATGCCTCTCAACAAGTCAAGAAGACCCCAAGACAGGGTCAAGCCACACACAGTAGCTGCACCTCACAAATAAGCTTATAGAGCCTGACAGACAGATTGCTCTGTAAGATTCTTAAAGTCATGGGACTTTCATACCATTTGGTCAGTTCCTGCTGGGCAGAACTGGCAGATGTGTTAAATTCACTTAACACTGGTGATAGGTTTTCCACAGTGTCGCAGCAGAGAAACAGGCAGAAGGAAAAGGGGAAAGGGGCTTTATTTTTTTTCCTGGAGGACACGGAGAGAATTTGGGGAAGATAAGGAATTCTCTGAATTGGAACAAAGGGAGGCTGAGGCTTTTACAGCCTTTTGCCAGGGGTGGGGTTTGAGGAGGATGTTTAGATATACCTGAGGAGCTGATTGGGGCCTTCCCTGAGGTGGTGGGACAGGTGAAAGGAAACTGCATCCTGGGCTGAGTTGGAGAGAAGAAGGGGGAGGTGGTCTTTGGGAAGATAAGCTGTTGTTTTAAGGGTTTCAGCCATATTAGATGACCACCATAATGATTCAGCAATTCATACTAGGGCCAGAACCTATCACCTGGTACCAGGACTCATTTATCCCATACAGTATTTATCATTTATTCATTGAGCACTTACTAGAGATCTTGGCATTGAAATACTACATGAAAATGGCAGCCCTGGAGCTGGGAGGATAGCTCAGTAGAATAAGTGCTTGCCTGTCAAGTGCAAGGGCCTGAGTTCAATCCTGTTCCACAAAAAGAAAGAAAGAAAGAAAAGAAAAAGCCAGCCCTGATACATGAAATTTGTTCAGAAAAGTAGAGAACAAGGCCCAGAACCTTGCAAATAGAGTCTTCATTCGGTGAAATCAAAATTTTGGGAAACTATTGTGAAATTGTTTATATTAAGAGTGGTCTGATGAACCTAAAAGAAATTTTACTGGCTGGAACAAAGTTTCAGCGAAAGAATAATCCTTGAAAGTACAAAAACAAACAGTAGCCAAAGTATTTCTCCTAGCTTTTTAATGTACTTATAGGAAAAAAAAACCTTATTTCCAAGTTCAGAAATAAACAGAGAATTTAATATTTATTGCTTCAGAGAGCAGTAAGAGGTTCTGTTTTCACAAATACACGCAGGTACTGAGCCGCATAAGCTGTCACAGCCCTCCTTCGCAGCTGCAGGCATTAACACAAACTCGCAGTCCTCCATCCTGAGTTTTGAGTTTCCTGTCTCCTTACCTGCACCTCCTCAGGTTGTCAGTGTGGAATAGCTGGCTTTTGTATTATACTCAG
Organism: Capromys pilorides; assembly: GCA_004027915.1. Taxonomy (NCBI): domain Eukaryota; kingdom Metazoa; phylum Chordata; class Mammalia; order Rodentia; family Capromyidae; genus Capromys; species Capromys pilorides. The sequence goes on from PVKN010009030.1 coordinate 13,798, forward strand.
GTGTTTATTTTGTACACCACCTCCACACTCAGTGTCTATCTGCCTAGCCAAGGATTTTAAAAGCTGTGTTCTGATAATAAGAGGTAATTCCATAGTATGGTGAATGCAGGAAATCTTCAGACATCACAAATACAGACACGTACAAGTAAACTCTTGTAATTTCAGAGGATGCGTTGGGGTTCATAGCCTCAAAATCCCTAGGACAGCCTCATACACTAATGCTGTGCAAAATAGCTTCTATCCCATCTTCCTATGAACAAACTCTATGCATATGTAGTAAAGGATATAATGTAATTCATAACTGTTCATTAAATTATATATAAATATACTTTGTAATATAAATTTAAAATTCTTATTCTAAATGTGAAAAGAGCAAACAAAATGAATTTTAAATTACTCTTTATGTGTATCAATATGGTACTTTTGTTTTAATAATAGGCGGCTTCTGATTTAGTCTCTGCCTTTTCCATTTACAAATATATCAAGTTCTCCAACTAATACTCTTTTACAATGCTGGCTGCATAGAACTCCATCACATATAGGTATCTATCATTAATTCCTTGATACTTCTGCTAGACACTTAAGAATTTAAATTTTTACAAACTAATTTTTTGTTCACAGCTCTGATATCTTCGGGATAAATGCTTAGTGGAACTGGGGCCCAAAAGTCATGTTCACTTTTAAGACTTTTGTGTACTGAAAAATTATGCTAAAGATTAAAACACGGCTGAACTTCCCAATGTGTTCATTCACACATTGATGTCTTTATTCTTTGCCAGTGTGAGCAGAAGAAAACGGCAGTTTTGTGTTTTATTAGCAAGGCTAGTTCTGCTCCCTTAAAAAAAAAAAAAAAAAGCACAGGTTTTCTCACAACTCTGCAAATCAGTCTTTCTCAGTCTTAATTTTCCAGCATTAAGAAATAGTTTCAGTAGAAAAAAATCTTGCACCTCGTCCCATCCATTTCACGGGATTCGTGGGGACTCTTACCCGCCCTGGGTTCTTGCAGCACTTAGCTATCCCTGCGCATCCTTTTTTTAAAATATATTTTTCATGCATAGACAGTGTGCCTCATCACCGACAGCCCAGCATACAATTGCTGGAAGGCAAGAGACTTCCTTGAGTGCACCCTTCCTCAGGAAGAGGAAGATTACCTGAGGAATGTCGTGGCCAAGTCTTTCAGATTTTGCAAACGGCGACAGAAGACCAAAAGAAAAATCAGCAGCATTCAAGCAAGAAAAGCTCGAGTTGTTTGTCCCAAATAACGCCTGACCAAAGACAGACCCGGAGTAAGGGCCTGGTCTTGCGGCAGCTTAGGGTAAATGGAGCCCGCTGCGTTTAGGCCGGTGTGCTGCTTTAAACCGAGCTCCGGAAATAATGACAAGGCCAGCGATGATGCGTGTGTGTGTGTGTGTGTGTGTGTGTGTGTCGCGCGCGCGACACACACACACACACACACACACGTGGGTGGGGTGGCAACCCTTTTTGTAGCCACCGAGGCTTCCCGCACTTGCCGCGGCCGTCCGGGTGATCTGCGTGGGACACGGCCAGAGAGCAGTAGCCCTGGACTGGAGAGATCCACGGCCTTAGCCATCTACAGGCCCTGGACCTCCATTCCGAGGCCCCGCCCAACGCGTCAAGGCCCCGCCCTATGCTTCTAGGATTGGTCCTACCAGGTCAGGGCCCCGCCCTGCCGCCGGCCGATTGGTCCATCCCGCTCCGCCTCGGGACGCTTCCTCTCCGGCCACGCCCCCCCGTCCTGCGGCCCTGCACTCTGTGTAAGTCTGAGATTGTTGCGTCTGGGCAAGTGGGCTCAAAGCGGGCAACTTGGCGCTGCCCTTTCAGTTTCCTACTCATCTCTGGGAAGATGATGGCGTCTTCTGCGCCGTGCGTGGTGCCTCCTCGCCACAGCGAGAGTCGCGCTGCTGGTCGGCGGCGCTTTCTGGGCACCTGGCTGCTTGCCGCGGGGTCCCTGCTGGCTGTCTCCTCCGGTAGGACCTGGAGCGGGGCGGGGCGGGTGCCGGCAGCAACTGACGGCCCTGGGCGATCGGGCCTGCCCCGGCCCGCAGCCAAGCTTGCTGCGAGCTCAAGGGACCGAGCCCGGCCAGGGCCTGCTTGGCGGCGGCGAGGGCGCTGTCCCCGGAAAGGCACCGGGAGGCGAAGTCAGTGTCGGGTTTGGACGTTTGGATTTGTGTCTTCCCGAAGTCTCCCGGTGCCCCAGACAGAATTGAGCCTGGCTTACACATGCTCTTGTTTTTTTCTGTCTTGTTCATTGCCTAAAGGCTATTCCCTAAAGGCTTTTGACATTTTCCCCACTTTATTAAGTCATAGTTGAAACAAGCGACCTATAATTCATTGTTAACTAAGCCTGCTGAGAAACTACATTCTGAAAAAGGATTGGTAAATAATATTAAGCTGGTTTGTTTTATGTTTCATTGAATGAGATACTTCTAAAATGCTGTAGAATACATCTTTAATTGGATAAAACTTACACAAAGGCCATCCGTTTTGCACATCCTGTATCTGTGGTGTTTCTATGCTGTGTGATGCATCCAGTCCTTTACTGCTGCATTTTTTTCTCAGCAACGTTCAGCCATAAATTTAAGCATCAAAAGAACAACATCCCCTTAATAGTATTTGCCTTCTGAGTCCCAGACCCCGGGCTGCTCCTAGGGAAGGAGCGCTAGGCAGTAAGTAAGCGACCATTCCTACCTGTTCGATCTCTATTCGTTTACGTACACCTACACAGGTAAATACAATAGGTCAGGGCTTTATTTCTATCGCAAATAACCCTAGTGCCTGACACACAGTAGACAATTGAAGTATTTGCTGAAGTTTATTGGCAGATATTAATTAAATATGAATATTGATGAATTTATTGCAAACCAAGAGGAGTGAACAGGAGGAAAGGGGTACTATCTAAGCACACTTGACAGTTGTCAGAGGCAAGAGCCATGCTCCTGTGCCTCACACAGCCCAGTGGCCAGTGGCTGCGTCCCTTTGGCCTTCCATGGAACATTTCCTTTTCCCTCATGCCATCCTGGGCTGTTTAATCTTGGAGAGGCATCTGGGATATCACCTGCTTAAGGAGACCTCCCATACACCAGCTCATATGCCTCTCAACCTGTCATGGCCCCCCTAAACTAGCTTTTCTGTTCTCTACCTCTCTCCTTTCCAAAGCAAAGATCTTACCTGCTTTGGTAACCATTTATGGTTCTCAGTGGCAGATTTTTACCCTCATTATCAACACCTTTATTAAGTACCAGTGAAGTACCATATTTGCCAGGACCTTAGAGCACAGGAAACAAATCCTCCTACTTCCAAGAGGAGAGTTCTTTAAAGAGCCACGCCAAGGCAGTCCTCCTCTAGGGTGCTGTGCGAAGGTAGTCAGTTGACTTCAGAAGACTCTCCAGGACTCCTGGCACCCCAGTCTTGCTTCTTAGTGCTTACAGAAGAGTTTACTTCTAAAGCGAGTAATAGGGGCCGGGCATAGTATCACATGCCCATCATCCCAGCACTGAGGGGGCTGAGGCAAGAGGATGACCTTAAGTTCAAAGGCCAGCCTGGGGTGCATAGGGAGGCCCTGTCTCAGGCAACAAAAAAAGGTAATAGAAATGGGGAGTAGGGGTTAAAGGTAAAGTCAAGAGAAATGTGAAACCTAGCAACAATAAAGCTGAGAACTCAAGAGGCGAGGCAGGGAGAACAGGTGGATAAAATAAGCATTTCATTTTTGGAGCAACTTGCTCTCATAAGAAAGCTTTGTGGGCAGACAGTGCTGAGCATGGGGGCTGCCATCTCAACAGGGGCTGCCAGATGATTTGAGGTCACAGAGGGACATTATTCAAATTGTGGGATCAGTCTCCTCCCTCCAGAGGCGGGCTCCTTTTTTTGGATGAAATCCATAGGCTCTTGTATAAAATGTCTCATCTGCTAATTTTAGGACCTTTTCTTCAGTCCAGTTAAAGAAATCAATATCACAAATGTTTGTGTGGGGTCTCAGCCTCTTATTCCACATACTAAGGGTGCAGAGTTTGGGTGGTGAATTTCGAGGTTTCTAGGATACTGAGAGGTGGGAAATTAAAGCTGTGACCAATTCACCCTTCACCAGTACTTAAAAGCTCTAAGAAATTTGCAATACGAAATTCATGACAACATAATCTCCATCATTGGAACAGCTATTATAAGGAACACATTGCAGTACGAGAGTGATCACACAGTCAGCCATGCCAGCTGTGAGACTCAAACTCTTGTGGCAGTTTTCTGAGAAATGCATGCTGAAAGAGTCCAAGGGAGGGCAACTGGTCCATGCTGCCAGAGGAAGGCAGAGCATGTTTCCTAGGCGGGATGATGGGTGGATTAAGTCTAGGGAGAGCAGACTCAAGATGATGTGATCCTCGGGAATGCACGGTCCCATATGGCTCTAAACAATAAGCAAGTACACCAGAAAACAAGCTACAAAAGGAGTCCAGCAGAGCCCCATGAGACCATAGAACCCAAAGTTTTTAAGTAAGCAATGGCAAGCAGCTTCTAGGAAGAGCTGCTATTAAGAGGAAGCTGGGAGGGCTGGGGTGGGAGGAATGACCCCTGATATACAAAACAAATATAATGGTGCCTGCAGGCCTGGACACCTGAACACCGCAGCCAAGGCTGGCACTGCATTCCCTCAGTATGGCCCATGTGAGCAGGGTCTGGATGCAGGAACTTTGAAGATCTGAAGGTCATACTAAGGAGCTTTGGGTGTGCCTCTGAGGTGCTGCTGAGCTACTGAAGAGCATCTGTCTTATCGGGGCCTCCTCCATGACTCCAATATATGGAGAACTCTGGTCGAAGTGTGGAAAATGAATTCAGTGATTCAGTGAAGCCAGTGAAAGGTGAAAAGACTCCTAAGAAGCCCTCCTCAGACACACCCAGGGCAGTGCAGCTGAGAAATGAGGGGAGCTCCAGAAAGGAGAGCACTGGGGATGCTGAATAGGTGTGGCAGCTGGCGAGACCAAAGTTGGCACTTGGGCATGTATGCGAGTGAAACGTCACTGTGCTGCCTGTGGTGGGGACAGGTCCAGTTCAGTGGTGCAGCAGGTGAGGCAACTGAATAGGTAGCCTGGCATCTCCATGTGGGAGAGGGGCTGGGAAGGCAGCTGACATCCACAGCAGTGAAGACGCGAGAGGTGAACTTGCACAGTGAAGACTATCAGGTCGTCAGACAGATGTCACAGATCTACCTCAGGTCTGGGAACAAGCTGAAAACCAAAGCCCATACTTTCTGGGAAACCGAGGAAAAGGGGAAGGAGGAAAGAATGGAATGGGCAGTTCCACATGTCATCATGAAGGTGACCAACTGCCCAAGGAGAGACTGTTAGTGTGAATTTAACAAGGAAGAGCTGTTTGATGATTCTAAAAGCAGTGTAATTTTGGTGGCCTTAGAAATGAGGAAAATAAAACATGCATATCCCCAGCGTAGATGTCAGTCGGCATTTTGAGGAAGTCTGCATTTTTCTCATACATATGAGAAACCTAAACTATAAATAAAGTATAAAGTAAAGGAGAAATTGTAAGAAACACAGTGGTGAATTTTGTGGTGATGAGGTGGAGATGAGGGTAAGTGTAGGAAGTAAAGAAATGGAAAATGATCAGATACGATCTATGCATGGGCCAACTTCCCAAAACAAATATAATTACTCTGCATCACAAGCTTACACCAAAAAAACAAACAAACAAACAAACAAACTAGATGTGAGGACAGGAGAAAGAGCAAGATAAGATGGTCAGGTTTCCTTGCAGCTCCAATTTTGGTCAAATGGGAGTTTCTGGTGTTTGGGTGTGGCGTGTGCATGGGTCAGAGAAATGGCTCCTGTGAGCAGATTGCAAGGTGTGCAGCTCCGAGACCCAGCGTATGGGGCGGCTTCACTCTCCTGAACTCACCTGGGAGTTCATCCTGTTGGACTATAATAATGGCCTCCGTTGTTGGCAACACAACTTAAAGTCAACCATCTTGTGAAATATCAAAAAGTTAGGCACTGCAGCTGGGCTGTGGGGTGTGAACCTCTGAACAGAAGGATAATTCAGTGTTCTGCCACTTCCTTCTGTGTTGCTGCTTCCAGGAAATCCTAGAATGATGTTATGCTCCCAGAAGTCCAGAATGGAATTCTAGATGCTTCTAGTCCCTTCTTTTTCTTATTATAAAATGAAATTGTGGAGGCAGTAGCAGGAGGATGTCAAGCTTGAGGCCAGCCTGAGCTACGCGGCAAATTCAAGGCTGGCCTGGGCTATACAGTGAGACTCTGGCTCCAAAAGAAGTACAATACTGCAATGTTTTTTAAAACAATGGTTTAAAATGACTACAACCTTTTATTGTTTTAGGCCACTGACCAAAGAATATTCAGAGCACAAGGTCAGCATAGTTAAAATGAGAACATTGTCAATAGGCAGATTTCAGAACACTGGATGTGAATGGAGATACATTTAGAGCTCAGAACATGACATGGGCTGAAGGGAACACTTCTCATGTTTAAGGAAATAGATCTTCATCCTTAGGTTCTTACCTCAGGACGAGGATTAGGATTCTTTTAGCAACTTAGGCCTTTGCTCAAGGTCATCTTATTTTACATAACGGACTGTGCAGATAATTGAAAGATGATGAATTGCTGAAGTGGAAGTGACCCCCCCCCCCGCCCCCATCTGGACCAAAAGAAAAAAAGAAGTACAAAAACAAAACCCCTAAAAAACAGAAATAAAACTGAAACCAGATGTAGTGGCTCATGCCTGTAATCCCAGCACTTGGGAGTCGAGGCAGGAGGATCAGTGTGAGTTGGAGACCAGCCTGGGCTACAAAAGTCAGCTCAAGGCCAACCTGAACTGCATAGCGAGACCCTGTCTCAAAAAGACAAAAATAGAAAGAAAGAAAGAGAACTGAAAAGCACAGCAGTGTAATCGTTACTGTAGGGACATGTTGGATAAAGAGGCCCACAGCTGGGGCAGGGGGCCTTCTAAGGCCTTCTAAGTTCATGTAAGAATATTCAATGTAGTAAACTTTTGTGCTTCGATGATCCCTCTCTACTTGCAGGATGCTCAGCTCATTGATATGAGTAGAATGAAGACGATTATTTTCAAATATTTGAGTCTATACTGATCTTGATCTTTGAAAGCCACAGCGCATATTTGATAATCCCATTTACCCCAATATTTCCTGTGTACCCCTGGGGTATAGGTATAGTAGAAAAGGAAGACATGGGGCCCTGACCTCTAAGAATTTGCTTTATGAACAGTGCCGGCCTCCAGGGGCCAGTGGTCCAAAGCTTCTATTTCAAACTGTGAAAGAGCAGTGTAAGCAGAGTGCTGTGTACCAGGGGAGACTTCTTAGACATTTTGAAAGGAATTTAGAAAAAAGTGGAGGAAGATGCATACTTAGGTCTATTTTTAAAGGCCAAAAAACATAGATGGCATCCTTTGGTTTACTGTCAAGTAGAAATTTAGTTTATTCTGAAATAGCCACAAGTCGCTATAATATTACTATTACTTTTTAAAGAACATTCTTCCACTACTTCCTACATTTTGCTGGAAGCTCAGGACAATGTTTAGAATCTTACTAGTGAGCTTGCCACTGTTTCTTTGTCTTTTTTTTTTTTTTTTGGACTGGGTGTCACTCATAGTGATCCTCCTGCTTCCTGCCTCCCAAGTGCTGGGATTACAGACGTGCGCCACCGTGCCAGACTCCATCGCCAGCTCAGCATGCTCAAGAGTGGGGTTGGCACGGCAGGTGGGGCCAGGAGCCAAACCCTGGCCCCTGCGCTTCCCTAAGCAGGCGCTTAGTCCGCGAGCTGTACCGCCAGCCCTTCGTCCCTCTTTCTGCTCTACCTGCTGTCAGCCGGCCTCTGCCTGAAGATAGTGGTATTAATACTTTATTTCATGTTTGTCCTCCTTTTTCCCTAGATGCCTGTGTGCTTCCACCCCCATTTGAAGCTATGGATCCTATAAATCCTAAACCCTATTATCATATTGGAGAAAAAGTAGAGTATAAATGTAAAAAAGGATACAACATTATGCCTATTTTCCTCATGGTTTCTACCTGTGAGAAGAATCACTCTTGGGTGCCTATTACAGATGATGGTTGTATAAGTAAGTAAACTCAGCTAAATATGGGCGTGGTGTTGTTGTCTTGCTTGCTCTGAAAGTTTTCACACATTTTAGAGTGCGTATGTCACTACTGGAATGATTTTCTCTCATGAAACAATTCTTTCGGTTAAATGTGGCTTTTCTTTCAAACTCTGAGAAACTTTTAAGTAATATTTTTCTTGACAACTGGTTGCCTATGTAATCGTGAACCTTACATTTGCCCTTTTTTATAGTAGTTAAATGAAGAAGGTAATATTCTATTAATTCAAAATAGCAATGCAGAATTTTGGGTTTGATTCAAGCACATTAGGAAACTGGATTTTAAACTTTCACAATTACTTTCTTTTAGAAATGAAATGTACATATCTAAACCCCCCTGTAAACGGCAGAATAGAATACATAAATGGAACTCACACATGGGGTGATCAAGCTCAGTTTACTTGTGTTCCGGGGTAAGTCCCTCCTTAGAAGAAACAAGGGAAACACTACTGGTTGTTTTCCTTCTCTTCTTACAGATTCATGTACATTTCCTTTAATTTTGTGTTCTATGTGCCAAGTTGTATTTCTAGCCAAACAACCTATAGATGCACAGAATAAAGATGCATAATAAAGAACTGAAGCTCAAAGAAAGCAAAGCTGTGCAATACTTGTTATATGGAATAATAACCCTATTATAAGCATTAAGAGTGGAGTAAATATAGTGACTTCATCCTACATAACCAAGAAATGGGAAGTAGAGTTCCATCCAAAGCTGGTCTTCTGTCCACAGAACCCTGCCCCAGGTGTTAATCAGACTGTAGTTGATAAAGCAGGTCAATTAATGTGTTTCACATGGAAACCTTATTTTTGAGACTGCTACAGAGAACTAAACTATCTAAAAAAAAAAAAAAAGGCACTGGCCACTCAAGAACCTTTTGTTCTATGTTGTTTTTAATAGTATATACTGGAGAAATTAGGTATTTATGAAAAAAGTACATTGAGAGAGTGCAATACCCTACATTAAAAATAAAGCTGGACTTGGGGGCAAATCAGCTGTGACTACACGCAGATTTACTGTTTTGTTTTGTTTTTTTTTATGTATTTGACACAGGGCCTACAGGGTCTCACTATGTAGATTAGACTCGGAGTGATTCTCCTGTTTTCAGCCTCCCAAGCGCTGGAATTACAGGTGCCTGCCACCACACCCAGTCTCAATCACTTTCTCAGTGTGCTCCAGGGCGAGATGGGCATGTCACACTGGGATTGAACCCCCAGCCGCTGCACTCTGCCTAAGCAGGCACTTTAGTCTGCTGAAATATCTGGCCGGCCCGTTTTTGTTTTTTATTTAAGTAAAAATGTTACAAAATTCATTTGGAAGCTGTACAGAGTTTGCTAGAAACTTTGAGGGGATCAAAGGTTGCAGACCCTTCTCAAGGAAGCTGTAGCCTTATTGATAACTACATTATATGCAGTGCTATACAGTAAAATGGAAAAACAACAGATAAGTAGAATACTTCATGATAATGTCTGTGAGGCTCCAGAAAGAGGAGAAAATCATCAGGGAAAACTTCATTGGGTAATATTCCCAAGCTTGACTTAGAAAGATCTTCTGGGGCTGGCCAAATAGCTCAGTGGATTAAAGCACCTGCCAGCAGACTCAAGGGTTGGGGAGACTGGGCGTGGTGGCAAAGGCCTGTAATCCCAACTCCTAGGAGGCTGTAAACAGGCAAATCACTATGAGTCCAATTTAGTAGTAAGACCCTGAACACCCTGTAAACCCTTCTCTAAAATACAAACAAATAAAAGGAGAGAAAGATCTTCTGATCTAAATAATGGTAGTCACAGCTTCATTCTCAGACAGCAAGCACCATGAGGTACAATAGGTATCCTCTTTTGAAGAGCAAACTGAGCAAGAGAAACTTGAAATGGTTCGTCTACGACGAAGCCACTGTCAGTCGTGAAGCTGCCACGCTAAAGGGACCCATTTCGACTGAGTCCCTGTCTGTTCTCACTGAGCAGCTTGTAGGAGAGAAGAATGTATGATGTGATTGCAGGAGGACATACCAAGGCCAGACTGACAGGCGCCAAGCAGGAGACTGACTCAGATACCATTCCTCTTAAACAGTGGTCCTGCTGAGGAACCCTTCCTCCAATTAAATTGCAGGTTTATTTGGCATTTTTGTTGTATGTTGTTTAAGAGAGTTATTTCAAACTATCAATGTATAGAAACACAGTCACCTAAACATTTCCTTCACTGTTATGTGTATATTGTTAACCACTAAAGAAAACAATAACTTTTTCTTTTCTCATTTAGTTTTTACATAGTTGGTACTAAAAGAATATATTGTGAGCTGAAAGAAAATAAGGCGCTTTGGAGTGACAAAATTCCCAAATGTGAAAGTAAGTAA
>PVKN010009031.1:0-24286 GCA_004027915.1 Capromys pilorides
CATATAGAATTCCAATTAGCCATGATCAAAAAAAATCTATAGCAAGGCATATAATAGACAAGATTTCAGAAATTCAACACAATAGCAGAATATTAAAAGTTGTCAGGGAAAAGAAATAACACCTATAAAGGAAAGTAGATCAGAATTATAGCAGACTTCTCAACACAACCCTCAAGTCAAGGAGAGCTTGGAGTAAAGTATGTGAAGCCCTAAAAGGAAAGAACCTCCAGCCCATACTGATGTACCCCACAAAGTTATCTTTCAAAACTGATGGAGAAACAAGGTAGTTCTATGACAACAACTGAAGGAATTCATTACCACCAAACCAGATCTTCAAAAATGCTCTGCAGGACATTCTAGAAAGAGAAAGTGAGACCTACAACTCCGTGAACTTCACCAGAATGAATCCATCGGCCAAGAAAAGAGATTGAACCAAGGGGAGGGGGACTAAAAAGTGAACCAACAACAGGAAATTAACGTGATAATCATAAGCCAATAATGATCAGTTATAACCATCAATGTAAATGGTCTGAATTCACCAATCAAAAGAGTCTGACAGAACAGATCAAGAAGAAAAATCCAACAAAATGCTGCATACAAGAAACACATTTACTTCAAAAAGAAATTCGTGGGCAGAGAGTTAAACGGTGGAAAAAATGCTTCATGTGGCAGGAACCCAGAAAAAAGCAGGAGTAGCTATTCCATTTGTAGACAAAGTGGATTTCAAGCCAGGACTGATTAAGACAGACAGACAAGGTCACTACAATCTTGTAAAGGGAACAACCTAAGAGGAAGAGATATTGTAAATATATATGTACTCAATACCAGGGTATCCAACCATATAAAACAAATATAAATGAATGTGAAAAATAAGCATTAATATGATTATAATGGGGAACTTCAATGTCCTACTGTTAGAAATAGTTCAACTAAATAAAAGCAACAAATATCATAAGTCAACCACACTTTTGAACAAATGGAATTAACAGATGTCTACATAGTGTTTCACCCCACAACATCAGAATATATACATTCTTCTCAGCTGCATGAGACATTGTCCAAAAAAACAGTCTATTTACTAGTTCACAGAACATGTGTCTGGCTCTTTTTTCTTGTTACAGAGACAAAATACCTGACAACTCAAATTAAGGAAGGAAAGGTTTATTTAGCTCACAGCTTGTGGAGGTTTCAGTCTGTAATCAGTTGACTCTAAGGCAGGGTGGCATGGAGGTGCACCAGCTTAACCCCACGAATGACAGCAAAAGCAGCAAGAGCTCAGAGGAAGAGCAAGCCTCTTTTCCTCTCTTAGACTGTGTGTGGGTTCTTCACCCTCACCATCTCTATGTCTTTCTCTTCCACAAGCTCAGGATGTGGATATTTACAAAGAGAGGAACCTGGCCTCCTGCTGAGTCCCTTAATCAAACTTCTAAACTTGACACAATGAATCAACCATAACAACATAATAAATAAATGCAAAAGAAATGAAATTTTTTCATTCATATTATCAGACAGTGGTGCAATGAAGTTAGAAACCAACGGCAAAAGAAACCACAAGAACTTCATAAACACATGGAAATTAAATAACATGTTCCTGAACAACCAATGAGTCACAGGTGAAACTAAACCATTTCTACAATTAAATGATAATGCCTATGTAGCATCCTGGAATTTATGGGACGCTATAGAAGCAATCCTACTAGGGAAATTTATAGCAGTAAATTCCTGTATTGGGTTAATCCATGATAAGGTTAGCACCCCCATGATCTGATTATTTTCCAAAAGTCCATTTGTGAATAAATGAGCTTTTGGGGGGCACATTTTGAATCAAAACCATAACAATGCCCAAATGTTATGATCCTTAAAAGCTTCTCCTGTTTCCATTCTAGCTCTTTTCCTCCATTCCTTCCTGGCTATGAATGGAATATGTGGTGGATAAGTCCTACATTAGCTCATTCACCATTTTTTAAGTTCCCATCCAATTCTCCCTTCTGCAGCCTGGTTTCTCCTGGAGGTCAGCTACTGAAATTGAAGAGTGATCACCGACCACTATGCCAGCATTTACCATAAGACCACATTTCAGGCGCTGTGCCTAGAAGAGTACATTCTGTTCCCGAACCTTTATAATACGGTGTGCATGACTACGTATGTACTGGCTAGAGGCCACAAGGGGTCATCTGTCAAACCCCATGGCTTCGGTTTTACTGTGGCTTGCCAGGAACTCCTCTGCAGCCTGTCAACACTGGCTCCCTCAGTGCCTCCCCTGTGATCCTGTGCCTTCACTGTTTGTGCGGGTGGTTCTGTAGGCAGCAGTTCTCAGTGCTGCTCCTCCTCACTCTTCTAACTTCAGTCTGTAAGTTCCCATAATTGCAGCCTGCGCTGGGTGCTGTGTGTGCATATTTCTGGGTCTAGCTCATGGCTTTCATCGCCTCTACAGGAGGCCCATCCTAAATCCATCTTTACCAGCTCAGTTTCGTATTTCCACACAGCTTCTACTGTTAGGATGACCCCAACCTGACCTAATACCTGTGGTCTCTTTTTTTGGGCCCAGCAGGCTCTTCCCAACACCCCAGCTCCTCCTATCCAGGGTTCTTCTGGAAGGATTGTTCTCACCTGCCAGGCAGAGGCTGAACCTCTGGGGTGGGGTGATGGGCAGGGGTATAGAATTAGGATCCTCCTGGATCCCGTACAAGTGGCAGCTCTGTTATGACCATGTTTCCTGCCAGGCACAGAGCCCACTGCCCTGGCGATTTCCCAAGCTCCTTGTCTGGGCCAGGAGCAGCCTTCCCCACCCAGCTGCAGAGCACCCAAGGCCATTCATGACTGCACAGTGCTGTCTCCCAGCCTCATTTCTAGTGTATCCAACCCCTACATTCATTTTTAAGAGTCAAATTCTGCTGACTCCATCCACAGAAATGATCTTTGCCCTAGAGAAACCCCAACTTGTCCCTCATCCCACCCTCTAAACCAGGCTGGCACCATCTGTCATGTGGACTTACGTGCTACAGTCCCCTAAGCTCTTCTGCCTTAAGTTTCTCTGTTGCCCCCATCATCTTCCACAGCACAGCTAAGCTGAAAGACCCTCTGGCATTTGTTTCCTCTGGGTAAGACATCTGAAATATCCTGCCCTCTCTGTTTTGTCTTAGCCTGGGCCCCAGAACTTTCCCTAACCCTCCTGCTGCCCAGCAATGCCTGAGCTCTTCCGGAAGCCAGTCCTGCCCACTTCCCTGAGCACCCACTCCCTGTTAGTCTGCAGGTACTGCTCGCTAGACAGGTACCTCAGTCTTGAGGCTGGAATTACTCCCGATCAAGGTGGAATCCCCAGCCCTACTTCCCAGCACCTCCAGATAGGACACCAGTGTTGTAATGTTATGAGTTAGTGCCGAAAGGAGCCACAAGAAGACCTGATGAAGGTAGCTCAGAGGACTCACTGAGATTTGTCCCTCCATGAGCAAAGAATTCCTGAAGCAAATCAGCTTTATTTAGGGTAGTCAGCATGATCTTGTGCATAATCATTAAACTAAACGAGGACCATGTGCCCAGTCTGGAACGTGACCACGATCTCCATTAACTTCCGTCCCTTCCCTATCATTGAGATCATCCAGGGGTCAACCAATAGCATTCCAAGCAAGGGAGAAAGCAATAAACAGAGCCCACAGGTAAAGCCGTTATCCATCACCTGGAGTCCCAGCTTTCCGGGACTCCCCTATCCCAGCTTTCCAGGATTTTCAGTGACAGATCACAGCTGTCCCTGGGCCCCATTCATTACACTCCATTTCTTGAAGTGCCAATTAGGCTACACACCAGGGCTTGTTTTTGCTACAGGTGCCACATGGACCTGGGGAGTGAAGGGAGGAATGCGTGTGCACATCGCCATCACTATCTTGCCTCTACAGGTGGTGGGGCAGAGCATGTGAGCTCTGCTGCTGTGTTCAGAGCACGTCCTTTGCTCCCACACGGCAAGGATTAGACTATAGGGAGGGGCTGTGAGGTGGAAAAGAGAAAAGACAGCAGTACAAGCCAGGGAGACTAAGGCAGGAAGTTTGCCAAAATTTGAGGCCAGCCTGGGCTACACAGTGAGTTTAAGTCCAGCCTAAAGTACTTGAGAATACTTGGGAGGGTAAGAGAGCTGTACTGGTGTTAAGACGAGAGAACAGTTATCTGCTGTGTTCCAACGAAGTATTGTTCACAATTTTTATTTTAGCTGGGCCTGGTGGCACATGCCTGAAATCCTGGCACTTGGGAGGCTGAGGCAGGAGGATAGCCATGAGTTTGAGGCCAGCTTGGGCTCAAAGTGAATTTAAGGCCAGCCTGAACTAGACTGCAAGACACTGGTGCAAAGAAATTATTTTAATTACAAAAGTAGTATATGTGCATTATGGAAAACCAGCACATGCAGCTCTGAAGAAGAGGAAATAACCGTAATCTTGTCACACTGATAAAGTCACATTTATGTCCCTCTAGTCTTTCTTCAATGCACAAAGACTCAACTACAATTTTGTAATCTGATTTTCTTCATTTTAACCTGGTTGTGAACATACCCGTTTCAGAGAAGAAACAAGCAAACAAGTAACTTCCAGGGTGTCATTTTACAGGTGCTCCAGTATTCCACTGTATTTACACTTCATTGTGTATTTAATTGACTCACTATTTTCACTTATTTCCGATGTCTCAGCAATGACTAATGATCAAGTGGAAATTTACCTCTCAGTTGATAAAATGCCTCTTAAAACTAATAATGTAGGGGGCTAGGGAGATAGTTCCAAGGCACAAGTGCCTGCCTGGCAAGTGCAAAGTCGTGAGTTTGAGCCCCAGTCCCACAAAAAAACCCCCAAAAACCTAATAATGTAAAAAAACAAACAAAAAAACAAACCATACAACTAACACCTGATGGGGCCCATGCTAATTCAGAACTAGGTGATGAAAAAGATTCTGGGCAATGTAGTTCTGGCGGCCAAGTTGACCTAATAAAAACACTACAGGGCAGTTCAACTTGGCAACCAGCAATACGTTTTTCAACAGTACTTAATATGTTTCAAATTAGACCAATAATAATGTAAAGATCTTTTACCCAATTGAAATGTGCTTTCTCCCCATGACCATATATGTAACTGGATCTAGAAATACTTGGCAGATAGCTAAAGAGTTTTTCAGTGTGTCTGTGGGTAGGTCCAGAGGTGACTAGCATTCAAGCCAGCAAATGACAGCGAAGCTCCACCTCAGTTGTGGGTAGCACCAACCAATAGCTTTACAGCCTAAATAGACAAGATAGAAGGCGGAAGTGGGTGCACATTTGAAGAGCTCTTTTTACTTCAGCAGGTGTTCCTTTTGTTGTCATGGTTTTGGAGACTGGACTCAAACTTCTTAAGTCTTTCGAGGCTACTCACACCAGCAACTCTCCAGGGAGCTTCCAGGCCTTTGGCCCCTGTGGGGGCTGTGTTCTGATCCTTCTTGATTGTGGCTTCCAGCTTTTGGACTGAGCATCCTAGATCCTCTGCCCCATGTGACATGGAGCCACTGTGGCCTCTCTCAGGCCACAATCTGATCCTAGAAGGGCATCTAGTAAAGCCCCTGGCCTAAATTTCTCTTCTCCATTTGAGTGAGAATTGTCCCTCTTGTGCCCAAATGAATGCTTCCTCATACTTCCTGTTGTAGCTGTACTGGAGGTTAAACCCAGGGCCTTCACACTGAGCTACATCTCCAGCCCTTTTTCTGACCTTTATTTTATTTTAAAACGTTATTTATTTATGGACAGCTCAGCCTACCCTGGGGGTGGGGCTGGCACAGTATGTGGTGCCAGGGATCAAACCACGGTCCCTTCCCTTGCCTAAGCTTG
The DNA here is from genome assembly GCA_004027915.1 of Capromys pilorides. Lineage (NCBI taxonomy): Eukaryota > Metazoa > Chordata > Mammalia > Rodentia > Capromyidae > Capromys > Capromys pilorides. Next base: position 5,834 of record PVKN010009031.1, read on the forward strand.
CCTAAGCAGGTGCTTTAGACCACTGAGCTATCTTGCAGGCCCTGTGACCTTTATTTTAAGACAAAGTGTGGCTAGATTGCTAAGTTGCCCAGGCTGGCTGGAACTTGTGACTGTCTCAACCTCCACGTTGCTGGGATCACAAGCCTGTTCCACTTTCTCTGCTTCATATTCCTTCTTTGATGTCCAATACCTTAAGTTATGAAGGGTTAGATGCTGTTAGTAAATTTATGTTACATATGGTAGAATGGAAGAAAGAGAAATGGTTAATGGATAAGAAATATATTCATAATAAAAAGGAAGTCATAATGAATACAGTACTTAGCTTTTCAACTGCTGCCATGTTCATATCTCATATTTATGGGTTTAGTCTTCCAGTTACAGTTTCATATTCTCTTTGCCCTCAGCACAGCCCTCAGCTGGTGACAGTCTTGTGCCTGCTGGTGTCACCTAAACCTTAACTCCTGAAAGGTTGGTGCCACTAACAAAGCTGCCCCTATTGACTTGTCATTTTTTCTTGGCCTTTTATTACAGGGTCCAAGATAAGAGCATAAGAGAAACATAAGAAAAGAGAGAGTTCAAGGAGTCTTCTTCATTATGGACAGACTTTTCTTTCTAGCTATTTAATAGTGAGAATCCACTTTTCTTAGATTATTCTGGAGTCATCCCTGTAGTCAGTTCAATACCCTAAATTTGCCTTTTGATTCCCTAGCATTAGGACACTTGGAATGGCTGCATGACTGTCTCATCTTCCAGCTTAACAAAACCACTGTTGTATCTTTCTCCATCCTGTTCTCCTCTACTCCTTGCCTTGCACTTAGTACTAAAACTTCTAGACCAGTAGAGCCCAAAATTGTAGAGAAGCAAAGTTGGTGGGAAGCAAAGATTTCACTAGTAGATTACTAAAAGTAACAAGGAGGGGATTCATTTCCATTTTCTATGATAGACTCTTAAATTTCTAGACTCTTAAATCCTATCAGAGAAGGAATATCATATACTGATCACATATTGACAACACATAATGCATCTTGGAAGATATCATCCTGCCCCAAAAGGTTTGACATCATACCTGAGTTTTCAAAAAGCCATGTAATGATGACGCATAACTGCTTACAGATAATAGGGCACATGCTGAAGCCAGTGAATTTCATGGACATGAGCCAATTGCCATAATTCATGGCTATCAAATGAGTTCCTTGGCCAAAAGCAGTGCTGTGTGATACACAATGATGACTAAGGGACTCTGTAAGTCCACAGAATAGTGATTTTGGGTGTAGTGTGTGGGTAAGTAAGGTTTACTCTCTTTTTTGTGTGTTTAGTACAGCGTATGCAGGGTCTCACTCCATAGATCGGCTCATAGTGATTCTCCTATTTTCAGCCTCCCAAAGTGCTTGGATTACAGGTGCACATCACCACGCCCAGGGTCAATTGCCATCTCAGCATGCTCTGGGAATGGGGCCAGCAAGGCAGAAGAGGGATTGAACCCTGGCTGCTGTGCTCTGCCTAAGCAGGTGCTTTAGTCTGCTGAGCTATCTGGCTGGCCCTAAATCTACTCTTAACTGTCTGCTTCAGTAAGAGCCGAGCACCTGCTGGTTCTTGTCTTATGTAATTAACCTGTTTCTGGTAGTTGGCTCATCCTCTGAAGAGTGATACCATTCCATATGCCCACTGCTAATCTCCATTGTTCCCACAACAGTGCCTCCAGTCCATTTAGCCTTGGTGAGTGAAAGGCATGTACAGCCCTATGTCCCTGCCATGACCGTGTTGTCTGTGGGCATGCTGGGAAAGAACAGAAATGGATGGGGAAAAAAGTTGATGTCTACATCTTGCCAACCTGATTATGAATAACTTACTACATATAGTCCTCTCCTTAGTGAGCAGTCAAACATATCTTCACAGCCTGACCCATACAGTGACTCTGTCCATGGAGCTGATCTTTAGACCTCCTCAACAACTTTCCAAATGCATTTCTTCTAGTTCCTGGACCATCCAGTCAGATGCTTAACTAGTACCTATGAATTATTATAGACTTTCAACTCTTCACATCACTGCTTGCAAGAAAAATGAATAACCAGGTACCCTGCTAAACTTCTGAATGCTGGCAAGATGGCTCAGTGGTCTAAAGTGCCTGCTTAGGCAAGCTTAGGCAACCACAAGGACCGCGGTTTGATCCCTGGCACCACATGCTGTGCCAGACCCACCCCCAGGGTAGGCTGAGCCAGCCATAATAATAATAAAAAACAAACAAACAACAAAAAAAACTTCTGTCTTCTGGGAAGACTTCCTCCTTTCTTTCAGGCTCACCTCTTTCTTCCCCAAAGTGAGGCTATAGTACAAAGCCGTCCACTTTTAGATAGGACAAGCATACTGGAAGATTGCCACCTTTTTCTTCTTCAGTCAACTAGTCATAGAGCCCTCTCCATATATATGCTGGCAATGTAGGCCATGTCCAACTGAACTATATCTTATCTCATACAGCTTACATGTACCTTTCATTCCTACTTGGTGGTCAACACTCATTTGATGATGGAATATTACTGTGGATACTAATATTTATTATGAGTTGATAGGTTATTAACCACCATACCAAATAGGATGGATAATTCTGATTTAATGAAAACTTGTTGGACATGGTCAACCATGTCCATCAAGTCTCAGCAGCAAGTTAGAAACTACAGGATAGGGGCCGGCGAGATGGTTCAGTGGTCTAAAGCGCCTGCTTGGAGGGCTCAGGCAACTGTGGGGACTGCAGTTCGATCCCTGGCACCACATGCTGCGCCAGCGCCACCACCAGGGCAGGCTGAGCCAGCCACAAAATGAATAAATAAAGAAACAAACAAACACAACAAGCAAACAAACAAACAAACAAATAAATAAATAAATAAATAAATAAATAAAAGAAACTACAGGATGGTATAAGTTTGTTCCAAAGGCCTAGTTTTGTGCTGTGGTTCATCTATTGATGCTATCATAAGCTCCACAGACGTCCTTGTCTGTATGGGATCTGGTAAGTTAAATGGCCCAAGTGCAGAGAGCCATTGCATGTTGAAGTTGCCACTAGCAGAATATTGAATTACTTGGTAAATAATAAGTCAATACAGTATCACCAAATAAGGTATATGTTTCCTCCAAAATCCCAAATATGGTTCAATAAGCACTGTTTATCTTTCTTAGTGAAAAAGAACCAGTCAGATGCAGCAACTACCCTTTACCCTAGAGGGGGTATCTCACATGTTACAGAGCATCCACCCTTTAGAAATGACTTTTTAGTTGTCTGTGATTTCTTTTATCATGCTGTTGTGGTTTATGTTTAGGTGTCCCCCCAAAGCCTCATGCAGTCATGGGGTGGCTTCTAGAATTTGTGATTATTATTGTGGGCGTGGGTGTTGCACCTCCCCTGGGGCAGGTAATTTGCTTTTCAATGTAAGGAAGGAAGAAAAGTTAGCTGCTTGAGCTGCAGCTACTCCTCCCTTCCCTCTCTTGCTCTTTGCTGCCACCATGAAAGGTTGCTCTCTGCCATGTGCCCCTCTACCTTGGAGCCAGCTAAATATGGACTGAAACCTCCATTAACTGTGGCTAAATAAACCTTTCTTTCCCTGATTTGAGTGTTGGGTATTTATCCCAGCAAAGAGAGAAAAGTAACTAAGACACATGGTATTCAAATCATTTCTCAATCATTGAGTTATGAACTGATTAAATGTTGCAAAACTCATTGGTGGCGTTCAGTAAAAATCTATGGCTCACTGCTTATTAACAAAATAACAAAAAATATATATCAGCTCAGTAATGTGTCTCAAGCCAAAAATGTGTCTGACCTGAATTAATCTAATAAATCACATCGATTACACATTATCTTAGTATTTTTTGACAATTGTTATTGCTGTTATTATCCTTAAAGAAAGGGGGCTAAAAGTTCAGAGACCTAGGGGTTTCTCAAAGAACCTTTGCAAAGGTCTCCATTCATTCACCAGCCCAGCGAACCCGGAGAACCCGGCATCCAATCAGCTTTCACCTCTGGCGCCGCAAATGGGGCGGGGCTCAGTTAGATCCGGTAGCCACTGCTCCTCTGGTTTAGCCACGTCTGAGACCTCACAGGTCCTTGACAGTGTATACTAGTAGGCCAAGTCATTGCCAACAAAACAAGCTCCTTCTTCCAACTTAACTTCAAAAATATTAATTCATGTACAGACTTAATTATTCTGTGCAAATGTTCTAAATTGTTCCTCCGTTTTTTTTTATGACTAGTATAGAGGCACCCCTGAGCTTCCGGGATCTGCCGGTTGCTGGCTCGCGCATGCGCGGGCCGTGAAGAGGGCGGGCCGGCTTCCGGCTGCGCGTGGGGCAGGAGGCCCGGGCTGGCGCTGCCACCGAAGACATGGAGACTTTATACCGTGTCCCGTTTCTAGTTCTCGAGTGTCCCAACCTGAAGCTGAAGAAGCCGCCATGGGTGCACATGCCGTCTGCTATGACGGTATATGCCCTGGTGGTGGTGTCCTACTTCCTCATCACCGGAGGTAACGGAGGCCGGGTCGGGCGGGGCCGAGCGGGGCCGGGCCGGGCCGGGCTGGGGTCCCTTCCAGGCCGAGGGTCCCGGATGTACGCGCCCGGTTCGCGTGCCCTCGAGAGCGCTCGCGTGCTGCCTCCTCCGCCTGTCGAGCCCTCCTGGTGTGCTGTCATTGAGCTGTAGCTGTTTCCAAGTCTCAGCCATTGTATTTTCACGTCCCATTCATCCTCCGGTCCGCGGCGATCTCTGAAAAGTCAGCTTTTACTCTCGGGCTGCTTGCGCGGCTGGCTGCCCAGGAGCGTGCGGGGCTCCCTGACTTATCTGCCGGCTCTGCAGCCTTGGGAGGGATTTGACAGCCTGAGGTGGCAGTGACCTTGCGCCTGAGGCTCTCGCTACTTTTGCTTTGAAACGTAGTAAATCGGAATAGAATGTTGCAAAAATCAGTTTTAATATTGAAATTGGAGATGAGTTTTGCAGATGGTACTGTTTTTTAGAAGGTACAAACTTTTAAATAGTCCCAAATCGGTCTTACTATTAAACAATTCTTAAATATCATCGTATCCTGTCCTCTTTAAGTAAAAATTTGAAAAGGGGCGTCGCCTGGTCCGCTGCTGAGTTGGCAGTCTGGTGCAGGCTTTCTGAGCTGCCAACTATTCCAGCCTAATTCCAAGACTTGCTCAGGGTCGTGATACTGTACCTTTACATTTTGCAAAGCAGTCGACTTGGTTTAGAGATGACAAAGTTAAACTTACAAGTTAGCAGAAATGGTTCTGCCTTTTTTTTTTTTTAACCCTTCACTCCCCTTCTAGAATAGTGATACATAGTGTTCCTTTCAAGAGATTACATTTTAAGTGTCTTTCATGTTGGGAAGGTAATAGTATTACATACCATTAACATTTGCTCAAGACATTAAGAGTCACTGCTGAATAAATGAAGTTTCGAAGCACGTGGCGTTGCTTTCAGTGAATAGAAGAGTCATCTGCAAATACCTTTCCTATGACCCTTACTCCTTTGGAGCTGGAAGCCAAAGTTTCCCTCTCGCCCCTTCGTAATTCTCTGCGCTAGCCATGGGAGGGCACCCTTTGGCACAGGAAAGTCTTTTACAAGTAATAATTTTGGCTGCTGGAAAGGAGTCTGTTGTAAAAACAGGGAGTGGAGCATGGTATGGTGGTGTACACTTATAATCCCAGCCTCTGGAACCTCAAGGAGAAGCATCGTGAGGCTGACCTGGGCTACACAGGGAGTTCACCAGGCTGAACTGCCTAGTAAGACCCTGTCTCAAAACAAATGAACAAAAACACAAAACTGAGTGTACTTTCATAAATAAGCATTGTTTCATTAAAAAGTAACAAATATAGCTAAGCCTCTTACAGTGAAAACAGACACTCTATCTCCTGAATCTTACAGTGCCATACTTGAGATATAGTAATGTTGTAAGACTTTTACCATTTCACATGGTCATAGTTGGAGTGAAGGAAAAGAATAAGGAGTTACGGAAAAATAGGATTAGAACGTCATTTTAATTAGGATATCGTTGTGGAGGTAGTGACAGGAAAGCCCAGATCTGAAAGGTTGGAAAGGGTAGTGTATGGTCACAAAGGGAAAAGTGTGGAGAAGAGCGGAACCAGGAGACCATCAGGCGGGTTTTGTGGTTGACTTAGACTGTTGTGGCTTAGGTGGCAGTGGGACAAAGGATCACATATTGAAAGTGTGTTGGAAGTCAATTCAGTGGATTTGATAGGTTGAGACACACTAAGAAGGAATCTTATGGGTTGCAGTTGTGAGCCCCTGAGTAAGTGGGAGTGTCCCTTTATTCTGGATTGAAAACAGCATGTTTTTTTGTTTTGTTTTTTTTTGGTAGGAAGTAGAGAACCAGAGGTCACTTGGGATTATAATTAGTTGGCTCTGTGAAATTTATGCTTGTGAATCTAGAACTGAGAACAGAGGTCCTTACTGGTCACTTGAGTATTTCCTGAACCCTCTAAGTCAGATGCTGAAGAGCACAGGCAGATTGCTTGTTCTTACGAGCTTTTACCCAGCAGTACTGGTGCTCACATAAATTGAGACCTTGGCACATGGTGAATTGATGATACCTAGAGTTAAAGCCCTGGGATCTTAGTTAGGGAGCAAATAGAGCACGGTACAGACCAAGGCTCGAGAAACTCTGGCTTCATGGTTTTATAGAACTCTTTTTTTTCTTTTAAACAATTTTTTTTTTTTTAAAAAAACGTTATGTATTTATGTATGTATGTTAAGCCAGCTCAGCCTGCACTGAGGGTGGGGCTGGTGCAGCATGTGGTACCAGAGATGGAACCGCGGTGCTTGTGGTTACCTAAGCTTGCCTAAGCATGTGCTTTAGACGGCTGAGCTATCTCGCTGGCCATAGAACTCTTAATGGTTTCATAGAAAGAGGTTCAGCGAGAGAGGTAGCTGGAAAACATGAGAGAGAAGTGTCATAAAAGCCCTAAAAGGAGGGTGTTTTTCACGCAGTTGGGTAAGTAAACCAGCTTGAGATGCTGGTAAGCCTCCTCCAGTGAGATCTGAAAAGTGTGTCTAGTGAAGTTGGCCACACGGAGGTTGTTGGTGACCTAGCAGGATCACCCTGCAGGAGTGGGGAGAATCTGCCTGGAATGAAGTAATGAAGGAGAGGCAAGCTTTTTTCATTTTTTTCCAGAAGGAGGTCTGGGTGTCTTTAGAAAGGAAGCGTAGAAACCGGATGTTAGGAGTCTCTGAAGTCAACAGTGTAAGGAGGACCTGAAAAGACAGGAGAGAAAAGAGATATGAAGAAGGATAAAGTCCCTGAGAGGGTGAGAGAGAGTGGCCTTTTCATTGTTGCAGAAGAGACCCCACAGTGCTAGGAGAAGTCTGTTTTTCTTTTTCTTCTTTGTCTTTTTCTTTGGCAGGGTGAGTACTGTGGGTTGAGCCCAAGGCCTTTGCACTGAGCTTTCTTGCCCGCCAGCCTTTTTTAAAGTATTTCAAGACAGGGTCTCCTTTACTTGCCAAGTGTGGGCCTCCAACCTGCAACCCTCCTGCCTCAGACTCCAGATTGCTGGCGTAACGGATATGCACTGCTGTGCCTACCAAAGGGGAACTCCTATTGCCCTGAGTGGAAGCCATGCACTTGGGATTTGTCCCTTAGCTGGGAAGATGATGGAGTTCCTCTTGTGTTTATTCTCTCAGGCTGGAGTAAGGGAGACACAAACTTGCTATGCTTAAGAAAAACTGGAAGAAACTGGGTGAGGTGATACACACCTGTAAGTCCAGCAAACCCAGCATTCCGGGAGGCTGAGGCAGAAGGATCACCAAAGAATCCAAAGCTGGCCTGGGCTCCATAGTGAGTCCAAGGGTGGCCTGAACTGCAATAGTAAGACCCTGTGTCAAATAAAAAGCTAAAACAAAAAGGAAAGCTGGAAGGAAGGGTGTTGGAGACTGACAGAATGTTCATGGAGAGAAATATTAGTGATCATGTGACACATGGTACAGTGACCTTACCATTCATTAGTGATTGATGAATTGCTAGGTTGCCAGATTGCCTGATGATGTGTTTTAAAAATGTCTCCTTGTTTTGTGTTTGAGCAAGACAGTTTCTCTGTATTGTAGTCATCTGTCAGGTTGTAGAAGCAAGTCCAAAAATGTGTGGAATAGTTTTGAAGGGAGGTAGACTTCTTAATGTTAAATATTTCTTTTGGAGTCATTATTGAGTATTAGTGATTTTTTTTTTTTTTTTTTTTTTTTTGCGGGACCGGGGTTCGAACTCATGACCTTGCACTTGCCAGGCAGGCACTTGTGCCTCGGAGCTGTCTCCCCAGCCCCTGGTGATGTTACTGAGTATATTTCCTTCATGAACCTTGCATCTCAGCAGTAGTTTTGTTTTGGAAGTCATTCTAAAACATGGAGTTGCATGCCTGAATGGCTTGTCAAAGCATAGGTTAGTTGGAACACATTTGGCTGTGGAATGTAATAAAAGTAACCCCGTTTTAAGTGTAGATGGCCCTTTAGAGAAATGAAAACTGTAATTCCATTTTTAAAATTTGGGAAACTGGACTGATGAGTACTCTTATCTCTTGCAGGAATAATTTATGATGTTATTGTGGAGCCGCCCAGTGTTGGCTCCATGACGGACGAGCATGGGCATCAAAGGCCAGTAGCATTCTTGGCCTACAGGTGAAAGACAGCTTTTTAATGATTGGTGGTGGAGGGTCTCTGGGGCGGGCCTACTTATTAAAAATATAATAAAACCCAAAGGTCCCATCTGCATTTATTTTATTTTATTTTTTAAAAATATTTTTATATTTTGGTACCTGGGACAGAATTCAGGACCTGGTGTTTTCCAGGCAGATACTTAAGCCACTGCGCTATCTCCCAGCTGCTTTAAAGTGTGGAATTCTACAGTGGGATAAGAGGAAGCCAAGTGTTTTGTTTACTAGAAAGTTGGTATTTCACAGTGATCAACGCATCAGCAGTTTAAGGGTCTCACTCTAAAGTACATTTATAGGCTTTTCTGAGGGGCAGCAAACTGGCCTATTTATTCATTTTTATAAACTTTATTGGAATTAAGCATGTTCATTATATACTACATAGCAGTTTAGTAGCTGAGTTGAAAGAGTGACAAGCCAGTGACAGAGAAGCCCAAGGTGTTCAGGTGCTGGGATGGAGCCTGGGGCCCTGGACACTCCAGCCTGACCTCTAGAATGCGTGCCTCTGCGGTCTTTCAAAGTTTATTCTGTGGGTATTTAAGAACACATAGAATGGAGCCCTGCATTATACATTACACTAATTGAGACTTAAAAGGTTCTATTTCAACAAGGAAACACCATTTCACTGTAGTGTAGTTCCCTGAGCCATGTTTAGCCTGTTGTTTTCCAAAGTCCATGTGAAAACTGGACTAGCCTGGAACTTGCAGCATCCTCCTGTCTCAGCCCTGGCATGCCCAGCCTGATGAGAGCTTTTAATAGGAACTAGTCCTTTCCTGTTGCTCTCTTGTAGGGTGCACATATTACATCTTATATGTTGTTTATAATACCTACCTATTACTGTCCTTTTAGTGGAGAAATTGTTTTCTGGGGGGTCCCTAAAGTCTGAAAATTTGACAGAAGCTTTACATCTGTAGAAGAATCGTGTGTGTGTGTGTGTGTGTGTGTGTATCCACAGTTTGCATAGGATTGTAAGGGTTTGTAGGTTGCTGGAGTTCTTGTGGATGTCAGGGGGCCTTGATGAAGAGCATTTGTTTTTAAGATATTTTCTTTGGAAAACTATAAGTTCATTATGATCAAACTTCAAGAAACATTCCTAACCAGTTCAGAATTAATTTGAAATTGCTAATAGACATTTAAGTACTATAATTTATATTTTTTTATGTATTTGGTGTAGGGTCTCACTATGCACCTTAGACTCATAGAAATCCTCCTGTTTTCAGCCTCCCCAGAGCTGGGATTATAGGTGTGCACCAGCATGCCTGGGCTCTGTGGCTGGCTCAGCGTACCTGGGGGCGGGGCTGGTGTACTCTGTGGTGTGGAAGATCGAATCCCAGTCCCTATGCTTGCCCAGGCGGGTGCTTAGTCTGCTGAGCTATCTTGCTGGCCCTTAGTGTAATTTTTAAAAGCTAAAGTTCTTGGTAAAGCGTTCACACACATAAAATAATTGACTTTTTTTTTTTTTTTTTTTTTTCTGATATTAGGAGTTGAAGGCAGGCACTATCCTGCTGATCTATCCCTAGTCTAATAATTGACTTTTAAGTTAATTAAAATATAATGATTTTTATGTAGACAATTGTGTTGATCTTTTAAACCTTTTTTTTTTTTAAACAAAACATAGCTCCGTGAAAACTTTTGTCTTTTTTCGTTGTTGTATTCCAGAAACTAGAGCAGTGTTTGATATCTCATTTCTCAGTAAATATTTCTTGAAGTCATGAGCAGATGGTTGTCTAGAGCACTTATTATAGTTTTAAGGGTGAAAATAAAAAATTCTCATAAAACACTTTAGCATACAGAAGAAATAAAAACTTCCGTGGAAGGGGCACATTCACCATTATGAAATGCTCACTTTTTTGTGGTGGTCTTTCTGTTTCAGAGTAAATGGACAATACATCATGGAAGGCCTGGCGTCCAGCTTCCTGTTCACCATGGGATCACTAGGCTTCATAATCTTGGACCGATCCAATGCACCAAATATTCCAAAGCTCAACAGATTTCTTCTTCTGTTCATTGGCTTCGTCTGTGTCCTGTTGAGCTTCTTCATGGCTAGGGTATTCATGAGGATGAAGCTGCCGTAAGTCGGGCAATACTTTGTATGATGCACAATTTAACTTCTGTTAAAAACTGGTGAAGTTTACTTGGACAAGACACAGTCATAGATTGAATTCACCATTCATTTGAAAAAATGGAAATGGAGAGCCAAATGCTTGCGGTTGCATGTTGGTTGGCAACAGCGCTGAGATCAGTAGGTCCCCTTGGCTGCTGTTGCCATGTGAGGGCAGGAAGAAATGCAGTCAGTGCTGCTGGAGGTAGTTTAAAAAGCCAGCAGCCAGGAGAGCTGGGATCTGAGGCCGAGCTCACAGAGCCGCTGTGAAGCACCCAGCTCAGAGCCAGCTCCAGACTCTCCCTCCACCACTTGCTGTCTGCAGCAGCTGTGCACGTGTTCTGTTTTGAGAGACTCTCCTCATCTGCTAAAAATGAGCTCTGATACAAGATTTTACTCATGGGGGATAAGGGGAACCCCAGCTGCCGGGCTCTAAAGCCTTAGTCTTCTAGACTATAGCTCCAAATCTAGGAGCGTCTCACATACCTGGCAGGATGGTTACCTTGCAGGCCGCTGAGTGCACCATAGGCTGGGACTGTCCAAAAAGGAAGCGCTAAGAGTGGAGCAGGGAGGCGCACCCGCATGTTGGCTCTGCCCTGTTTGCACAAATGCAGGCATCTAAGTCTAAACACGGTCTCAGCTGTCACAGATATCTCACACTCATAGCCTTAAGGTAATTTGCACAGCATTTTAAATAATTTTGTACAGGGGACGCAGTTTCATGGTGTGGAATTTTCCATTTGTGGTGCCATGCCACTGCTCAGTTTCCAATTCTAGATTTCAAATGAGGAATGCTCAACCTATGCAATACTCAAAGAGCAGCAGCAGTACATGGATAAAAAAATTTCCTCTTCTACAGTGTTATTCTCACTACTGAAATTCACCAAAAGATACTTTAAAGACAAAAAAAAAAAAAAAAAAATGCTGTACCCCAGGTAGTCCTTGTTGAGATTAAACAGGCAGGTGTGTGTGTGTATGTGCCTGTGTACTGTTAATGTGTTTTTATTTCAATGACAAACAAGATCCTGAAAGTCTGTTTCAGGCTGGGTTCTGGCCACAGTTTCAAATGAGTAAGCTGTTACTGTTTGTAAAAGAAGAAAGTGAGGCTTCCGTGGTGAGGCTTAAGTGCTTAGGGGGTGGGGCAGGGGGTGGGGCCTGTGTTCCAGTGCTGGCCCCTTGGTTTTGAGCAGACCGCTTCCTGGCTCCTGTGGTCCCACTCAGCTGTACACGAGAAGAGTGTTTGTTTTGTAATGGGGCGGTGCTGGCGGTTGAACCCAGGTCTCACATGTGCCTGGGAGTACTCTGCCACTGAACTACATGTGTAGCTTTCACACAGCTTTTTAGAACTGGTGCAAGGATATGACATAGTGCACATTTGCTGACCTGGTGTGATGTCTGCCTTAAAACACAGAAGGCACTCAGTTGACTGTTCCACAACGGTTACATAGATGATCTGCATGGTAGCTTCTGTCTCTAGTTATTGACTTCTTGACATGCTTATTTTATGGTTTTGTTTTGTTTTTGTTTTTGGGACAGCATCTTGCTGTATAGTTCAGGCTGTCCTTAAACTCATTGTGTAACCCAGGCTAGCCTTCTACTTGTGTTGGTCTTTCTGCCTCAGTGTCCGAGTACTGGGATCACAGGTGTGTGCCACCATGCCTGGCTTTATAATTGTATTTATCCATAATATTTTTGTGGAATTTTCATAGGCCTGAATATAATAGTTAAAGATTATGAAATTTCTTGGGCTGTATAAGAATGGTCCAAATGATTTCAGAAGAAACCATTTGTGTTTAGTTTTTTGAAACAGAATCTTACGTATGTAGTGCAGGCTGGCCTTGAACTCATGGAAAATGTTCTGTCTTTGTCTCTCAAGTGCTGAAACTATAGGCATGTCACTGGACCTGGCTTAACACATTTCTTTCTGCCCAGGAAACACTAGATGGTATTGATTTACTTGTCCTTTTTCTCTCACATTGACTTGTTCAAGCATAATACTTCTGAACATCCCCTCAGTATTTTGGAACATAGGACTGAATGGTAGTGTAGCAGCTTGGAATAGGCATTGTTATTATTATCATTTTGTTGTTGTTTTGAGACAAGGTCTGACTCTGTAGTTCAAGCAGGACTTGAGTTCACTTTGTATCCCAGCCTCCCAAGTGCAGGGAGGATTACAGTCATGTGCCACTACTCCCCACTCTCGGAGCTTGGAATAGGATATATCAGTTTATTCTTTTCCATCTTGCTGTAGTTTGACAGCTACCTGTGGGCTTCAGGAATTAAGCAGGCACACAGTGGATCTCGGCAAGAGCCGAGAGCACACACTCACAGGCTTCAGGGGAGGCCTTCACCAGTCCCAGCTGTCTGCAGAGTGCCTGCTTGTGCTTGGTGTGGATGTGAAGGATGCTTGCTAGAGACCTCCTGGAGCTGGGAAGTCTCCTGTGGACAGGGGAACCCACGTGTGTGCGCAGGTTGGCGCACGCATCCAGGCAGTGGGAGCAAGAAGTGCGGGGCTTTGAGGTCGCGTGAGAGTGCCTAGGAAGGCAAGGCTCTATCGAAGCGGGTTGGGCCTGTTGGCCTGCATCAGACGATGCGTGCTCGGCAGGACATTTCTACCCTGGATTGGCGTCCAGGGCGCAATTGAGTCTTTGCAGCAGGAGGGAAGAGGAGCAGGTCCTGCGTGTGCTTTGTGCCAGCCCTGAGGGCTTTCTCAGGTCCTGTCCTACAGAGGGAGAGTGGAGGCTGATGGGAGTGTGAGCTGATGACTGAGAGTGGCGCCCACACAGGCTGCCCGGTGGCGCACAGAACTCCATCTCCCAGGGGTGTAGGGGTCCCCAAGCTCTCAAGGCCTCTGGCCCAGGTGGCACTGTGTGAAAGCTCTCTGAGCCAGTGCCCGCATTCTGTGGGCTTTTGCTTTTTCTCTGGTCCTGTGGATTTGTAGTAGATCACAAAGATTTATCAAAGGAAAGACTGGGACCTCTAACACCGAGTTCACTGCTTTCACTTAATAAGATGTGGCTGGCGCTTGTGTGCTTAGATCCCTGACAGAAGGGGCCTGTGTCCCAGGCAAGGCATAGCCCTGGCCGCGCTAGTGCTTCCTGAGAGTGGAGATGGAACCAGCCCTGCGCTCTCTTGGGAACCTGAAGGCTCCTGGGCAGGAGTCCCTCCTCATCCTCTGCTTCCTTGGGTCATTTGGGCTGTTAGACATTCAGAGCCATTCCTTTCCATATAGAGCTTGCTGGTTATAATTCTGAGACTCCAAGGGGGACTGATTTTTTTTTTAAATTTTTATTGAAAAATTTTTTTTTGTTTTAGTTTTAAGACGGAGTCTTGCCACTGTGCAGCCAGTCTGGCCTCAAACTTGAAGCAGTCTTCCTGCCTTAGCCTCCCAAGTACTGGGATTGTACCACTGCACCAGGCTGACTCTGATTCTTAACCCTTGTATAACTTTTTTCTCTACCCTTTTCTTATGTCTATGTTTTTTAGCATAAGAGGTGTGATGGAAAAATGTGAGTATTTGTACAAGTTCCCTGTGGTGAGTGTGAGTGTCTTTTAGTTGCACCGTCCAAGCTGCCTTGATGTCCTGAATCCATTCAGAATGGTTTTGGTGACCATTTTTACATTGGGGAGGATCCAGAAGTCCCACAGTGTGAGATTGGTGACTAAGGTGGAGGAGGACCACAGGGTCATATTTTTATGACCCTTAGATGGCCCAGCATTTTTTAGCACATTTTGTAAAGACACTTGGGAAAGAGAACTTCAGAACTGCTTCTGACTCAGTAGAATAAGTGGTTGCCTGGCAAATGCAGGGTCCTGAGTTCAGTCCCTGGTACCACACACACACAAAAGAACTGCTTCTGAAACTGGCAAGAAGGATGAGTGTTGTGTCAAGGGGAGGATTTTAAGGGGAGTTAATGACACTATGTCTTCTACTATAACAAATTTCTTTCTCTTTCGAGATAGGGTGTCACTACGTAGTAGTTCAGGCTGGCCTTGAACTTGCTGTGTAGCCTAGGCTGGCCTCGAATTCACAGCAATCCTCCTGTCCCAGCCTCATAAGTGCTGGGATTGCAGGAGTGTGCTACCACGGGCAGCCTTAATAAACTTCTTAAAATGCAAACAATCGCTGTGTATTTGTTGAACCATTGTATTGGCTTTGTAACTGTCTCCTTGAAGGAGAAGAGTGACCGAGCTGAGCCCTAGTACTTCATGTGTTGGAATGAAGGGGGCAAGATAAGAAACGTGAACAGCCATGAGGAATCACAGTTAACGTTTTTGGATTGTTGCTCGACTCATCTTAAAATGTGGACATGTTAAAGTGTTGCTTCCTTTCCACTTTCTGTGTGTGTGACTGTTTTGGCAGGGGCTACCTGATGGGTTAGTGCCTTTGGAGAAGAAACCCACAGATGTGCTCCTGTGGACAAAGCCACGAAAGCTGTACCAGTCCTCTCCTGTGGAATGGGGAAAGAGCGAAGAGCAGCTGCCACAAGTACCCGGTGAAGATGCAGGGGACACCGACAGCTCAGACTGGAGTTTTTGATACCAGAGACAAGTTTATCACAGTATTTTTTTCCTGCTGACCCATTCTGATGTGATGTTAAGTGGCATTTTTTTCTCTTTCATTTGTTAAAGAAAACATACTGAAACTATAATACTGAATAAAGTGGTTATTTTTTACAACACACTCAGCATTTTTGGAGAGGCCCTTTCTGATTTCTAGGAATTAACAGGTCAGGAAGCGGATTCTGTGGCTGAGGACTGGGGACGTGGCCGCTGTGATGGTGCTGGGCCTGCAGCCAGCGGTGTGGTAGCACGTGTCTCAGGCTGCGTGCCGACTGCTTCCTGTGCAGTAGGGTGGATGAGAGGAGCGGAGATAAATGCTTTTCTGGCTCACACCTTTTCTGTTTTTACCTGTCGTCACCTTAGCTTTGGTGTGCATGTCATGCAGCCTGCCTTGGGGCCTTCTGTTGGTGCTTTGGGAGCCCGCTGTGTTCTTGGCAGGATGCCATATCCCTGCGAATACGCAGGCACTGGCCCAGCCCGCATCTGTGTCAGGATGTCCCCAAGAGCCTTGTGCTGGGGGGGAGGAAAGTGGTCTTGGGCGGCCATGGGATTATGGAGCAGTAGCTGTTGTGCCTGTAGGAGCTTGGGGTGATGCAGGCCCCCTCCAGTTTGTCCTCTATAGCCATGTGTTCTGAGTGCAGTGGAAGTGGGTGCGGCCCCGCCTTGGCCTTCCTGTACCCTCTGCCCCAACCTCTGTTCCCCACCCACTGAGTCTGTGCCCTAACAACTGGTTTCTGCTGGTCCTACCTAAGTTCTTCAGGGCATAGTGACCTGCTGAGCCAGCCTTCCCATGCCTCCTGCAAAGAGGATGGCATGGAGGAGTGGAGGAGTGGAGGAGTTCATTCTAGTGGTTTCAGGAAACTTCTGTGCTCTAAGCTGCTCTACAATGTAGGAATAATGAATTGTTCAGATGAATACTGGCTCTGCCCCCTGGGCCTTACATTTCCTGATCTGGTGAGAGGTGTGAATAGACTGTCAGATGCTGGTAATCCTAAGAAGAGGAAGGAGCAAGGTGAGGGACCGTGGGGGCCGGGAGATGGAGAGACATTGTTGCTGTGCTGTGAAACTCTGAGAAGGGAGACAGGCCTGCAGGTGCTTATCCACTGTGACGTGTGGTTCGGTGTTAATTTTGGTTATTTGACCACATTAGAAAACCTTGCTCAAACTACAAACTCATAGGTCACCTGGGGCCAAAAGCCGCTTTCCCTCCACCAGATGGGCAGTTCCTGCTGGGAACCAACAGGTGGCACTATTGAAGCTTGGTATAGTTTAAAAGTCCTACGGATTAAAAAATTTTAGATGCAATCTTTTTATTTTTCAAAGAAAATAAAAAATAGCAAAAGAAAACAACAACAACCAAAAATCCCATTAGAAATGATACAGAGTTTCGCTAAACAAAACGATAGGAATTCAGCAACGGTTTTTATATTGCATATTGTTGTCTTCAATTGGTTCAGATTACCATGGATAAGCATTAAAAATTGGTCAAAATTTATAAAGATTAAAAAGGAGAGGGAAAAAAATTTAAGCATTAACTAGTCCTTTCACTAGGGCAGCAGAAATCTTTACAGTTTCTTTTTTTATTTTTTTAAATCCATACAGTTACCCAAGCTACCCTGAATATACATGTTTCCCTTCTTTCTTTGGTCCTTTCCCTCAGCCCAGTTCTTCCTTTCCTCTGAGCAGATTCTTTCCCTTCACAGGATCTATTGCACCTTTCCGGTTGTATTTACCCTTTTGGGCTCTTGCACTAGGGTGACAATATGATGTTTGCACATGCAGGTCTCATTTATTTCACTTAGGAGTGTGGTCTCATTGCATCCACTTGCCCCTAAAAGCCTTGAGCTTTCTTTATAGCTGAATATACTGTATTTTTACTCAATACAGTGAAATATATTTAAAATCCATAATACTTAAAGTATGCAATTGACAATATAAAATATAAATTCAGTATGTAGAGCTGTTGCTATTAAGAGTGCAGTATTTGTGTGAAGAACTAGAATTACTGTACCTGTGAGGGGGTTTTAGAGACCGGAGACCGAAGCGTGGCAGCCTGGCAGGCTGACGGACTCGTGCAGGCTCAGCAGTGCGTGGCGGAGTAGATACATAAACTAGCGGGGAACAGGGCTGTGCTAGTGTCACAGCTGCAGTTCTAGAGTGGCCTTGGAATTGCGTGGGACGTACAAAAGCGTGAGTGGTGCTCGCCCCAGGAGGGGAAGGGGTGAAGCCAGCCCAGCCCACGGAGCCTGGAGGGAGCTCCCCTCTTCAGCCTTGGGGCCTGGCTGCAGTGTAGCGCGCTTCCCCCACTTCCCCCCACCACACACTGTGGGTTCACTGGCCAGGGCTACATTGGATTTGCTTGCTTTTGTCTGGAGAGCTGAGATCAGCCCTGTGGCTACCAACCCGAGGCCACCACCAGCCACCAGGCTACTGGGGCTTCAGCCTGGGCAGGTCCTTCAAGGGACATGTGAGCAGCACATTTCCATGTGCCTGAAGTGTGGGAGGAAAGCGCCCAATTTATAGAATTAAAATAAGGAGACCTTATTTATTTTGCTTAGGGAGACTCTGCTATGAATGTTACTATTTGTTTTAATTGCAAAATGAAGTAATGGGCACTGGATTAATAGTGCAGTCCTGTTAGGAGAGGCTGGAAAGAAAAAGTCAGTTCTCCACTTTGCTTGCACTGGAGTCTGGGGCTTCTACACAGCAGAGCAGTTGTGTATACTACTGTGGAGGACCGCCTGAGCAGCTCTCCTTGAAAGAAGAACAACTGTCTCCATTTTGACTGAGCCTGATCCTATTCCCTCATATTGAAATGTACAGAGCTGGCTAGGGCTTCTCATTATCCTTTCAATTGGCCTTATGCGGTGTGTATTGGTCTAGCCAAGGTGCTAGTGGTAATTTTTGAAGATGGCATGCATGGTTCCCTGATAACAGGACGAAGAGCCAATGCTCCACGGTGTCAGCTGGGATCGAGCCTCGAGATAGAGGCTATGACTTCCTGGGACTTGAAAGATTGCACATCAGAGCTGAAGCACCAGATCCCCAAAATCTCATTATCCTTTCAATTGGCCTTATTGGTCTAGCCAAGG